>PVKU01010932.1:0-47743 GCA_004027475.1 Anoura caudifer | reverse complement strand
GAATCTTGAAAGCAGCAAGAGGAAAGGAGACAGTTACCTACAAAGGAGTTCCCATCAGACTATCAGCTGATTTCTCAAAAGAAACCTTGCAGGCAAGAAGGGGCTGGAAAGAAATATTCCAAGTCATGAAAGGCAAGGACCTACATCCAAGATTACTCTATCCAGCAAAGCTATCATTCAGAATGGGAGGGCAGATAAAGTGTTTCCCAGATAAACTTAAAGGAGTTTCTCATCACCAGATCTTTATTATTTTTTAAATTTTATTTTAATTGTTGTTTTTGTACAGTTTTCTGTTTTTTACTCCCGACCCAGCCCACCGCCCCAGCCCTCCCACCTCCCTCTCATTTCCACCCCCCCCCCAGTGTTTGTCCATGTGTCCTTTATACTTGTTCCTGTAAACCCTTCCTCTTTTCCCCTGAAATTCCCTCCCCTCTCCCCTCTGGTCACTGTCAGCCTGTTTTCAATTTCAGTGTCTTTGGTTATATTTTGCTTGTTTGTTTGTTTTGTTGATTAGGTTCCTGTTAAAGGTGAGATCATATGGTATTTGTCTTGCACTGCCTGGCTTATTTCACTTAGCATAAGCCTTCCAGTTCCATCCATCCTGTCCCAATGGGTAGGAGCTCCTTCTTTCTTTCTGCTGCATAGAATTCCATTGTGTAAATGTACCATAGTTTTTTGATCCATTCATTTACTGATGGGCACCTAGGTTGCTTCCAACACTTGGCTATTGTAAATGGTGCTGCTATGAACATTGGGGTGCATAGATTCTTTGATATTGGTGTTTCAGGGTTCTTAGGATATAATCCTAGCAGTGGAATAGCTGGACCAGACCCTTATTATATGAAATGTCAAAGGAACTAATCTAAGGAAAAGAAGATGATCAAAACTATGAACAGAACAACAACAAACTCACAACTATCAACAACTGAACCTTAAAAGTAACAAAAACAAAAACAAACTAAGCAAACAACAGATCATGAGCAGAATGACAGAAATGGAGATCACATGGACGGTTATGAGCAGAAACTGAGAGGGGAAAAATTGGGGGAGAAGGTACAGGGAATAAGAAGCAGAAATGGTAATTACAAAATTGACAGGGGGAGGTTAGGAATAGTATAAGAAATGCAGAAGCCAAAGGACTTAAATGTACCATCCATGGACACAAACTAATGGGGGGGGGGTCCATGTGGGAGGGTGGTACAGGTTTTGGAGGAGCATAAAGGGGAGAAAAAATGGGACAACTGTAATTGCAAAATCAATTTAAAAAGGAAAAAGAAAAGGAAGCATTTATTAAAAGTGCTCCAGAATTTTTCAAAGTAAGAAGCCTGTAAAAATACTAAGTTATCATGTTTGTTTGCTGTGCTTTCAGTGGCCATTTCTTATACCCTCATTCACTGGTAGACCTTGAATGATCTCATTTTATTTCGGGGCTTTTCATTCGGTGAACTGGGGTTTATGGGAAGTGCCTACATAGAGTAAGGGAATCCAAGAGCTCATTCCGACATTTCAAAGAGCTTAACATGAACCATGTTCTTCTATTTGAAGCTCTTACTAGATAATTAATAAAGCTGGAAAAACTAAATATTTAAATGAGTTTTTTGTGGAGTTAGGCATATTTCTTTAAACACATAGGATGAATATGAAAGGAGAAGATTGCCTGATGGAACAAGCAGGAAACATTGGTTCCTGCTAGTCTCCTTTCAGATATGTCTCCAGGTTCCTCCTGTGTCCTGTGTTTAGAGACCAATATTGTGACCTTTGTCTTCTACCCAACAGAAAAGGACTGCTGTGCACCCAGTGTCCACTAGGATTCAGGTATTCTGAAACATCACCAGCAGCAGGCAGAAATGTCAGATCAAGTGAAGGTGACAGGGAAAAATGATCAAAACTATGAACAGAACAACAACAAACTCACAACTATCAACAACTGAACCTTAAAAGTAACAAAAACAAAAAGAAACTAAGCAAACAACTAGATCATGAACAGAATCACAGAAATGGAGATCACACAGCAGGACAGGGATGGGGGATGGGCCTGGAAAAAGAGAAAATAAAAGCGGTACAAGCCCTGACTTAAGTAAACTGCTTTGCACCTACTACCTTCTTAGATCTTCACATCATTTCTGGAAAGGAAAGAAGGAGAGTAAATGTTTAGAGTTGCTTACAATTAAATCACTCCCTTCTCATATTTTTTTCTTCTTTGCCATTCTTCCCTCAGAAGTATCAATGTTTTCATTCTCAGGGGAAGTAGAGAACCTTAGCCAGAAGCTCCAGGAGGCAGAGCCCAGAAACGACAGTCCACAGGCATGTTATTCATCTACTGATGCCCCTCAGATCTGTACGTTAGAGCCCAGACCTGAGCTGCTTCCATACATGGTTCCCTGAATCCCCTGCATATCCTCAAGCATGCCAAGCTCTCTGCCACCACGCTGTTGAACATGGCTTCCCCTCCAACACCACCCCCAACACCATGAATTTATAGGAATATGCATTGTAAGCAGCATCTCCTCCAGGAAGCTTTCCCTAATTCTCTTTCCTGTTCTGGGCTTTGTGCCCATCTTCTGTCCTTTCATACTCTCTCTACAAACCTTTCAGAGCACATCGCTCCAGCAATAGGATCATCTGCTTACTTATGCTTTGCCCACAGTAAAGAGTGGAAATCTTGAGGGTCATGATTATGTCTCAATTAATTTGTATCTTTATTTACTAAATGAATGAATTAACAAATGAATACGTGAATAAAAGTGGAAAATACCTACTGAGTATTTATTATATTTCAGGAATTTCATTAACTGTTTTAGTATTCTAATGAGGTAAATATTAGTATTCTTATTGATAAGCAAGAAGCTAACTCACAGTTGTGTTACAGTAGCTGGTAAGCAAGGGCTCAAATGCAAATCTCTATTTCTACAGTCCTTGTCTTCTTATTATATTGTGTTTCAAGGGAAAGAAAAAGAGGGAGTGCATGCACTTGAATGCCTTTTGTTACATGAAAGGTACAAGTTGGAGGAAAGAATGCAGATGGATAAAAAAAAGCAAAGGATGTAAGGAGCCTTGGAACAAATGAGAGCAAGAATTTCATGGCCTATATGTTGACAGGAGTATCCCTGGGTGGACCACTCTACACTTCCCTACTCAGCAGAGGTGAGCAAAGAGGTTGAGAGTGCAGGAGTCAGAGCCTGGAGGAAGATCACAGCCTCCAGCAGAAGTCGATGAGAAATGCTCTCCCAAGACTGTGGGTGTTCAAGGATGCCAACTGCAATGCAAGTCTTGCAAGTCTACATGGCAATATGGGAACTGCCCACTGGAGCCAGGGATTTCCAGCACGGAGTTACTTCAAAGTCAAGCCTGGGATCCTGAAAGGAAAACTAATTTAGGGCATTCCCTACCCAGAGAGGATCTGGGTTCTGAGAAACAGTGTCCTTCCAAGTAACAAAAATAACAAATCTGGACTCTGATCTTCTTGGTCTTTTTTCCCCTCCCTCCTACGTGAAATTCCCTCCCAACCCTAAGCCAATGTGAGGGCTCTTGCCAACATCCTGATGCCCCTTTGCTCACCACAGGGAGGATTTCTTCTTGGGACCTGACCTTCCCCTTGCTTCTCACCACAGTATCAACTTGTTCTCCCTCTGTGTCACAATAAATTGTTTCAGAGGCAGAAAGATCTCTTTTCATTTGTCCCTCTAACAAATTCAGAAAGCCAGCCAAGGTCAAATACCATGCTATGGGTATCTTGTCAGGTTATATAACAAATGTCTCAGATATATGCAAATCTCCCAACTGGGCTCTAGCTGATCGGGGTGGTATTGGACTAGTCACTGCCTCCAACTGAGTCCTCCCTGGACCAGAGGCCCCTTTTCCCATCTCTTTAATAATGTCCATGAAAGAGTTTGTACAGCTGCTTTGAGATCTAGAATATTGCTTCAGAAATGCCAACCAATTTCAATCAAAGTGCTACTGTGAATTCTCACTTATTATTGGGGGCAGGGGGACTTGTCCACTCTCAAAGAAGGACAATTTCAAAATACCTATTAAAATAAAAAATAGATACACCAAACTAAAACAACCCAAATACCCTTTAGTAATAGGGAACTACATTACTAAATTGTAAAATATCATCAGCAGTAAAAATGGATGGATTATACTTGCAAACAATGATATGGATCAATACCCTAGAAACATACTGAGTGGGGGGCGGGGAAACAAGACCAGGAAGACTATACAAAGTAAGATACTTTTTATAACTCTTAAAAACAAGCAAAACTACAGAGAGATAGAGAAAGAGATGAGCTACTTGGGAATTCAGAGTGTGTTCACCTTTTGTAAATAAATGAAGCCCAATCTAAATGTCGATGAGTTACTGGGAGATTTTCAGTAGAGAATAGGGCATTTAGGAACCCTCTGACATTTTATCTTGCCATATTGAGAATCTAAAATTTAAGTATGAGAACTTAATATTTGGTGGAAGTATTTTATTGAATGGCGATAATTACCTTCTTACTTAATTTAGAGGTGCAATGTGTTTTCACTCTATTAAAAGTAAAGTAATGTTGTCCTGGCTGAGTGGCTCAGTTGGTTGGAGCATTGTCACATACACAGAAAGGTTGAGGGTTCGATCTCGGGTCAGGGCACATACCTAGGCTACGGATTCAATCCCCAGTCAGTTGTGTACAAGAGGCAACCAATGGATGTTTCTCTTTCACGTCAATGTTTCTCTCTCTCCCTTCCTATCTCTCTAAAGTCAATAAACATAAGCTCAGGTGAGAATAAAAAATAAAATAAAATAATGTTATGGCCTAAAACATAAATGTTCTAAAGGGAAATAAATACAAGCAGAACTGAACAATATAGTGTTTAGGACCATATATGTATGCAATAAAGCTGTTATAAAAATAACAATATTCATTGTTACACAACTATACTTTAGAGCTCTCATATGTGTATATATATTTACTTGTGATATCAAAATTTGTGATAAAATATAATTTAATAAATTTTTTGTCTATCTATTCTACCCAGAAATTCCACTTTAGGGATTTATCCTATTAATATACCCATATGTATGTGAAATTAGCAATATACAAGAAGATTCATGTGGCATTATTTATAACAAAAAAATAAAAACAACATTTGTCAATAAGGAACTAAATAAATAGTTGTATATAGTGTATACTATGGGTGTATATAGTGCACTTAACTAAAAAAATCAAGTTGCAAAAGTATATGTATAATATTCTCGTATTTAGAAAATAAGAAAATGTATGCATATGCTGCAATAGTCATACGATATCTCTGGGAGGAGATTTTGCCTCTGGGGAGGGAAACTGAATTGCCTAGGGAACAGAATAAGAGAAGTACACTTTTTATTATATGCCTTCTCCAATTTTTGTTAATTTTTTTAGTTTTTCACCTTGTGTATACTTTACCTGTGTAATAGTTAAATATGATAGGCAGAAAGGGGAGTATAAAAGAAAGAAAGGAAGAATGAAAGAATGTGTGGAAGGGGAATATGTGTATCTTTTTTTATGCTGTCATTGGCTCAGCATAAGACTGCTATAAGCTATCCACCAACAGGAACCAGTTTCAGTGCTTATCACTAGTTGCTAGGTGTGACTCGTTTGTGTCAAGGGAACTAAAATGGAGCCAGGTTGTCACAAAGGAGTCTGTCTTATGCCTGTCTTACCGATGAACTTTTGAACTTTCAAGCTACCACAAAACCACCTCCTGGACTTTACTTTCTCCCTAGCATGACAACTGGACCATTTGCAAGGAGCCAATCTGTTTGACATAGCAGCATCCTTCACATGCACACTGTACTTACTAACCAATCCTTGTTAACCTGGCCAGAATCCATGGATGATCTAAATGAAAAACTCTCTTATGGGATTTTGCCTTTATAAGCCCTGCTTTTCTTTGTTCTCTCTGGAGTGCAATTCGGGTAGCAACCAGAATCTGCACCTCCCAGATTGCAATCTTTTTGTTCATATAAATGCCTTTTGTTCTTTATAATAGCTTTAATCTTTTGTTTGTTTGTTTTGGTTGACACAGGCAAATGGACCATGGTAAGCCAGTAGCTATAACAGTTGTATCATGACCCTGAGCCTTTCCTACTTCCAAACATGCATCATTCACTAATATTTAACATATCACAAAACTTGGAAAGATTGGCAGTATATCCTACTATATAATATGAAAGCAATGGATTCTAAAATGAGCTAAAATCAGAGGCCAAACCTAACCAAAAATAAATAAATAAATGTAACTCAGGGACAATGGCTGAGCTTACTTCTCGGGAACACATGAAAATTGGCTAAAAAGGCAAAAAAAAGTACATGGAACAGCTAATGCACTCACAATTATAGGGTGGTGTGCAGGCCAGTCATCCATATCCACTTTGCAGCTGTCAGGCCATCCTGGTATAAATCCAAGCTCTGCTTTCCACTTCTCATGTAAGTTATTTAACTGCCTGAAAGCTTAGTACTTTCTTCTGGAAGTTAGGGATTTCACTTAGGGTTAGGTTCTGCTACCATTAACAGATACCTAAAAATATGGGGCTTTAAAATGATAAACTACATTTTACTCCACCTCAAATCCAGAGGTAGAAGATGCAGAGCCTGCTCCATAAAAAACTTAGGTCCAGACTTCTTCGAACTCTGCTATTGTTAAGATAAGGACCAAAATTTGGGGTCCAAAACTGTAGCTGTGCTCCAGTTACTACATAATTTCAGGAATCAGATGGAAAAAGTGATGAGCCCTGGCCGGGTGGTTCAGTTGGTTAGAGCATCATTCCATGGACCAAAAGGATGTAGGTTCAATTCCTCATCAGGGCAAATATTTACATTGCAGTTTTGATTTGGGACAGAGCACGTATGAGAGGCAACCGATTGATGTTTCTCTCTCACGTTGATGTTTCTCTTTCTCTCTCTCTGTCTCTCTCTCAATTCAATAAAAACTTGTGTTCAGGTGGGATTAAAAACAAAAAAAGAAGGAGAAGAAGTGATGACAGAAGATGGCCAGAGGGCTTCAACTCTATTTAAGAAAGGATCCTTTGGTTAGAGATTTCTCTTCCTTCTCAATGCATAGAATCTCATGTCTACATCAGCTTCAAGGGAGGTTGTGAAATGAAGCCTTGGTTATGAGTAAGGATAACCTAACTGAAATAGTATGGGAAGTGGAGACAACTACTACTAGGGAACAATGAGCATTCTGTGATACAATAGGAAAAAGAGTATCTATATCACCTGACTGTTGTGATGATTAAGTGAGATTTCTTATGTGGTTAGGCTTCTCTAGTTTACAGAATTAAAACCAGAAGGTGGAAACAGAAATTTTCCATTGCCTAGGAGGAATGGAAAATCACCAGGTGGGGAAACTGTACTGTGAGAAACCATAGCCAGGGAAAATGCCTGCCTGGGAAACTGCCTGCTGACCCTACCCAGGACAAACAGATGCCTGGCTAAGATTGGGGTCTGGGGTCGGCCTATCTGGCATAACAGGATGCAGCTTTAACTTGAGCCTGATGAGATGTATCAAGAACAATGGTCAGCAGAAATGACACCCAGCAACCAGCTCTAGCCAATCAGACTCTGACACCCCAAGCAGTTACCCTTTGAGGGTTTTTGCACTTAAAAACCCTGTCCTAAGAACAACCAAGGTGAGTCTTAACCTCTTTTGGTTGGCTCCACTTTCCCTCTTACTCCTGCTAATAAACCCTGCTCCTTAGCTCACTGCGTCTGTCTGGTTTCTTGAGCAAATCTGACCTAACACAAATTAGGCAAATTTTTACACAGAATAACCTCAAAAAAAAAAAAAATAATAAGGTGTTAGAAAAATGGAATGGGAAAAAAATGGCCTGAGATGATTCAAATGGTGATGAGTTATAAGTGGATTTTTGTGCATCGAATGGACATTAAACAATGCCCCAAGGGCTCTTCCAGCCTTAGAATTCTACAATTTGCTATTCTACACTGGTCTAACACAGAAGGAAAAATAAAAGGGAAAAAGAAGAGGGAAAAATATCTGAGAATATATAACAAAGAGAGTAGCCTGCACTGAGCTAACTCTATTGTAAATAATACTTGTAAATTCTATAAAAATGAAATATATATTTAAAAATCAACAGTTTGGCCCTCACTGGTATGTCTTGAGTGGATCGAGTGATGGCCTGCAAACCAAAAGGTCACTGGTTCGAATTCCACTCAGGACACAAGCCTGGGTGGTGGGCTGGGTCCCCAGCTGGGGGCGTGTGAGAGGCAACTGGTGCACATTGATGTTTCTTTCCCTCCCTTTCTCCTTCCCTTCCCCTCTCTCTAAAAATAAAGAAATAAAATCTTTAACAAGGTGTCAACAGGTTGATGTCAGTGGGGAGTGATCAAAAGAGAGAAGTGACTAGAGAGGATTTGACCATTGATAAAAGGAAGCATCTAGGTAAGATTTACATTTATACAGCTTTTCTCCAAGGGCACTCCTCAGTCTATGCATGTCAGATGGAGCTCAAGCAAAAAGCTGCTGTCCTATTAGTTTCTGTGGATAGAGTTATATAGGCTGCCAGAGTATCTGGAAATTAAGGGGGATAAATTCCAGAAATGAGAGAACTACAAAGGGACAAACACCAAAATTAGATGAGAGCTCTTCTTAAAACCTTGGCTGACCACTAACCTACAAATATACATGGAAATCTCTCAAAGAATCCAGGAGTAAAACATCTGGAAGGCTGAAAGAGCCAAGGAGAGATTTCAGCCACTTCCTACCACAAAGGAGATAGATGATTTAGGGAAGCATGATAAAGACTTTGGGCTTTCCACTGAAACCCTAAAAGCACCAGACTTTAGAAATAAAAATTACAATCTAGGTTTAAGGGGTTCTTCACCCTAGGACTAGGAAAAACCTGAAATGACTCACTCTAACAAAACCTAAAACCAGTCTTCTAGAAGTTCAAAGTGATCAGCCAATAATATATCTTCTTGTTAAATAATATTCCTTAATCTTTAGGGATGACAGTGCAATATCTTGTCTCTATAACATATCATCCATACTACCAAGTACTGGGTTGGCCAAAAATCTGCTTAGTTAGACACATCATTCATTTTCACTAATAGCTTTGAGGCAGGAGATAGGAAGGAGGAAACTCCGGAGATGCCCCAGGGCTAAGGTAAAGGACATCAACACAGGACAGAGACCCTCTCCTAAGACCAGTTGTTCCTGCTTTCTGGAAAAGCCCTGAATCATGGTGAGTTATGAATGCACCTGCTACTTGACCCCTGCTTCATTATAATAGCATTATAATAAATTAACATTGTGTGACCCTCTTCTCTGGTAGCCAATCAGGGAAAATCATGGGAGACCACATGCAAAGTAGCTTTAAAGTAATACAACTTCTTGTACATGTGCAATAAAAGCCTGCCAAAACTAGCCAGGAAGGATCCACCTTATAAGAATAGAATCCCTCCGGCCCTGAGGTCCATCTCTGCTTGAAGTTGGCCCGCTCCCATGTTCTATGGAGTGTACTATCATTTAATAAATCCACTCTCCCTCCTTATGCTATAAACTCTGTGTGTTCGGTTCAATTATTTGCCCGCAATCACCAAGAACCTGGTTACCTGTGCCCACCTGTGACAGCTTTATTGATTTGGACATTTTGAGTATGTTAGCCATGTCCCACATGGTGGAACATTGATTGTTCTTAATTAATGTTTCAACTTTATCTCCAGCATGAAACTTTGCAAACCACTTTTGACACATTTGATCAGTCACAGCACCTTCTCTGTACACTGCGCAAATATTTTTTTGCATTGCGGTTGTGTTCTTACCTTTCTTGAAATAGTAAAGCATAGTATGCTGAAAATGTTGCATATTTTCTTCCATCTTCAATATCAAAGTGGCTACAGAAAAATTCACCAATTTTGATGGTTTTCTTAAATGCACACCAATATGACAGCTGTTATAATACAATCTAACAAAACTGTTTTGAATGAAGTTAAAGACAACTATGTGCTACTAGAGCCATGTTACAGAAAAAAACAAATGAACTTTTTGGCTAACCCAATATAAAATAAAAAAATTAGCAAGCATGTGAATAAACAAAAATATTAGACAGTTAATAAAAGTCCTCAAGAGGAGTGGGGGTGCAATTTGCTCCCACTCAGGGCACCTCACTGATTGATCAAAGGCAGATAGCAGGAGCTGAGAGCAGCAGAGAGAGTGGCTCACAGAGAGATTTCTAATAGTGGAACTGAGCCTTTGTGCAGGGACCTCGCAGAGGCCAGGCCAACAAAAAGAGAGAGGAAGGAAGGTGTGATTTGCTCCCACTCAGTGCACCTCACGGATTAATCAAAAGGTCACAAAATGAGGTGGATTTTTGGCACTGGCATGGTGCAAATGCACAGAGTAGACAGTGCTGGCCACACAGTGTGCTGAGGGCATGAGCTGGAAACTGGGCACCTGATTTTATTGTAGCCCAGACTGAGCCCCCATCCTTGTGGAATGACAGGAAAGGAAAACAAAGGAGCCCATCCACCCTATGCCTGCAGTATCTGGGAAGACCTGCAAAACTGGTTTGGCAGGTATAAAATTGCAGGGGGCTTTTTTCTTTTTTTAAATCAAGAGTGAGATGATAAGACCTGGAGTTGTGAGGAAACCAGAGACTGACCCAGGAAAGAAGTCAGAAGGCAAACACCAATAGCTGAGACAAATTTCCCTTTGTTGTCTTTCAAAAGTTGCATTTTTAAAATTTTCCTTCCATTTAGTTTGTTTCTTACTGCTTGAGTTGTTTGTTTTATTCTCCCTTTCATATTTCACTTTAATTTTTCTTCTTTCACTTCACTTGTATTCCAAAGAACACACAACTTTAGTCTTTTACTTTTTATTCAGATTATACATTTCTTATCATACTACTGTTATTCCAAGTCCCACACAGCATCCTTCCTTGGTCTTAATCCATTTTGCCATCTTCCTGAGCTTTATTACTGTGTGGTAAACTTCATTTTATCTCACGCACTTCCATGTTCCTATCCCTTACTCTCACTATTTCTCCTCCATCTAAACTAGTATAAGTGCTCTTCTTTCTTAAGTCAGCTCCCATTCTTTTTCCCTTCTAATAAGAGTCTTACTTCTTTTTCACCTTTAATAAACAGTGGCTAGATGGGTGAAACATCACGGTTATTGCTGTACTTTTCTAAAGGAACTCCTATTTGTTCACTACTTGTTTTTACTTTAAATCCCAGAATACTCTCCCACTGTCTTACTCCATTCAGCCTTCACCCTGTCCATGATCAGTTGAATAATGAATTCTATTTCATTGTTTTCTCTCTCCCTTTTTTTCTTTTTTCTTTTTCTTTTCTTTCCTTATTTCCCCTCTCTCAACCTGGGCTCTACTCCTTACTCTTATTACTTTGCTTTCCCCATCCTCTCATAATCATTTTTCTTCACTGCAGATATCTCATATTCATTTTTCTGCAATATTCTTATTCCCATTCTATCCTTATTAAACTTCATTCAGCTGTCATTGCTATTGACCCTGCTGTGGTTTCTCTGCAGTTTTGCTCCCATTGGTCCAATACCTTTTCAATTTACTTCAAACCTCAGAGTATATTCTTCCATTTTCTTACCCCAACTTTTCCCATCACCCATTCATGTTTTACTTATGGTTTAAATTTTGTTCTCTCCCTTTCTTCACCTTTGTTCTATCCCAACTCTTATCAAGTCTCCTCCCACTTAGCACTCAACATTTTCCTCTCATTAGTCATTTCATATTCCCTTTGACATACCTTATAATGTATGCAATCTCTCTTCACCTTTATTAACCTTATTCAATTGCAGTTGAAATTGCTGATGTGGTAGGGGGTTCTTTTTGCTGGCATAGGTTTAGCTGTCTGGTAACACTGCTTGGTTAGCCAACACCTGTACAACAGCATACAAGACCAGGTGGGCGTTGTGACTTCCAGTAAGCCCACGCGAGGGGAAAAGCCACCAACTAAGAAGCCACCAACAGGTAAAGCCCAAGTACAGCAAGAGAGCTGGTACAAATGGAAGAAAGGTCAACCCTAGAGCATCCAGGCCAGGAGATCAAAGAAACTGTGCCATTGAGTCCCACAGAACCCCTACCATAGAAATTCACCATATGAAGACAGAAGGCAAAACAAAGCATCTTTAATGGCAGAAACAAACAAAAAGAGTCACCAAAAATGGAGAGATATAGAAAGGCCTCATAATCAAAAGGAATGAAGGTTCCCCAGTACAAGACTAAATGAAATAGAGGCAAGTAAACTATCAGATATAGAATTCAAAAGAATGGTTATAAGGATGCTCAAGGAACTCACTGACAGCTACAAGGAAATGAGTAGGAACTACAATAGTATGAAAAAGGAAATAGAAACTATAAACAAGAACCAGCAAGAAATGAAGAATGCCATATCTGAAATAAAAAAATACTCTTATCCATTCCATCTTTATTTCCACCCGTAATCCACTAGAAGGAATTACAAGCAGGATGAATGAAGCAGAGGACAATTAGTGAGGTGGAAGACAAGGTAGACAGAAATAGCCAGGTAAACCAGCTGCACAAAAAAAGACTCAAAAAATATGAAGATAGCTTAAGGGAACTATAGGACAACATGAAGTGCAACAACATTCAAATCGTAGGAATACAGGATGGAAGGAAAAGGGAGCAAGGGATAGAAAACCTGTTTGAAAAAGTAACGATAGAAAACTTACCTAATCTGATGAGAGAAAAAGTCACACAGGTCCAGGAAACACAGAGGGTCCCAATCAAGAGGAATGCAAGGAGGCCACTCCAAGACATACATAATTAAAATGTCAAAATTTGAAGACAAAGAGAATCCTAAAGGCAGCAAGGGAGAAACAGGAAGTAACATACAAAGGGACTCTGACAAAGCTAGCAGGTGATTTCTGAGCAGAAACACTACAGGCCATAAAGGAACAGCAAGAAATAGTCCAAGTAATGAAAAGCAAGGGCTTGCAACCATGACTATACCCAACAAGGCTCTCAATTAAAATAGAAGGCAAAATAAGGAGTTTCCCAGACAAAAGAAGGCTCGAAGAATACACCTCCACCAAACCAGCATTGCAAGATATGCTAAAAGGACTGTTTTAAGAAAAGGAAGAAAAGGAGTGAGAGAGAGGAGCACACATACAAGGGAGTAAAGTGGCAATGAGTAAGTACCTATCAATAACAACCTTAAATGTAAATAGATTAAATGCTCCAAACAAGAGACATAAGGTAGCTAAATAGTTAAGAAAACAAGACTTGCAATATGCTGCCTACAGGAGACACACCTCAGAACAAAGACCTACACAGGCTGAAAGTGAAGGGTTGGAAAAAATATTCCAAGCAAACCAACAGGAAAGAAAAGCCAGGTTAGCAAAACTTATCATAGACAAAATAGACGTCAAAACATAGGCCATAAAAAGAGCCACAGAAAGACACTTCAGAATACTCAAGAGAAGAATCCACCAAGAATGTATTTATTGTAAACATATATGCACCCAACATAGGAGCATCCAAATATATAAGGAAAATCTTGGAGGACTTCAAGAAAGATATAGACAGCAACAAAATTATAGTAGAAGACTGCGACACCTCATCAACAATGGATAGATCTTCCAAACAAAATATTAACAAGGATATTGCAGAACTGAACAGCACATTAGATCAAATGGACTTCATATATATATATCCTTTCATCCCAAAGAAGCAAAGTACACATTCTTTTCAAATGCACATGGAACATTTTCAAACACAGACCACATGGTAGGACACAAAACAAGCCTCAACAAATTCAAGAAAATTGAAATTATATTAAGCATTAACTCAGACCAAAGGGGCTTAAAACTAGAAACCGACTTCAAGGAAAATAATTAAAAAATATTCAAATTAATAGAGACTAAATAGCATGCTATTAAACAATGAATGGGTTAATAATGAGATCATGAGAGAAATAAAAATGTTTCTGGAAACAAATGAAAATGAACACACAACAGTCTAAAGCAATTTATGGATTCAACACAATCCCTATTAAGGTACCAATAACATATTTCACCGATATAGAACAAACATTTCAAAAATTTATATGGAACCATAAATGACCCAAATAGCCTCAGCCATCTTGAGAAGGAAGAACAAAGTAAGAGGGATCAAAATACCTGATGCCAAACTATATTACAAGGCCAATATAACCAAAACAGTGTGGTACTGGCATAAAAACAGGCACATAGACCAATGAAACAGAATAGTGTACCCCCAAATAATTCCAAGTCCCTAAGATCACTTAATATTTGACAAAGAGGGCAGAAGGGTAAAATGGAGTAAAAATAGCCTCATCAGCAAATCTTGTTGAGAGATCTGCACAGCTACACTAAAAAAGAAAAAAGAAAAACAAAGAAAAAATGAAACTCAATCACCAACCTAAAATAAATTCACAAAAATAAATTCAAGGTGGATGAAAGATTTAAATATAAGCCATGGCACCATAAAAATCCTAGAGGAAAATATAGGCAGGAAAATCTCAGAAATTCTATGCAGCAATATTTTCACCGATATGTCCCCTGGAACAAGGACAAAGAGGGAAGAATAAACTAATGGTATTGCATCACAATAAAAAGCTTCTGCATGGCTAAAGAAAACATCAGTAAAATGAATAAGGAAACAACTCTATGGGAAAATATATTTGCCAGTGATACCTCGGACTCATCTCCAAAACATAGAAAAATCTCACAGGACTCCCCTCCAGGAACACAAAGAATCCAATTTAAAAAAATGGGCAAAGGACCTGAACAGACACTTCTCCAAGGAGGACATACAGAGGGCCCAGAGACACATGAAAAGATGCTCAGCATCACTAGCCATCAGGGAGATGCAAATTAAAACCACAATGTGAACACACTTTAAAGAGAATAGCCATCATAACCAAATCAACAAACAACCAGGGCTGGCAAGGTTGTGGAGAAAAGGGACCCCTAGTACACTGTTGGTAGGAATGCAGAGTGCTGTAGCCACTGTGTAAGACAGTATGGATTTCCTCAGAAAACTAAAAATGGAACTGCCCTTTGACCCATCATTTCAACTGCTGGGATTATAGTGTAAGAACCCTGAAACATCAATCCAAAAGAACCTATGCACTCCAATGTTCATAGCAGCACAATTTACAATAGCTAAGTGCTGGAAGCAACCTAAATGCCCACCAGAAAATGAGTGGATTAAAAAACTATGGTACATATATATGATGGAATACTATACAGCAGAAAGAAGGAAGGAGCTCCTTCCTTTTGTGTTATCATGCATGGAACAGGAGAGCATTATGCTAAGTGAAATAAGCTATGTGGTGACAGACAAATGCATATAATCTCACCTGTAAGTAGAACCTAATCAACAAAAGAAATAGGCAAGCAGACTATAACCAGAGATATTGAAATAAATAACAAACTGACAATAACCAGAGGAGCAGGGGTAAGGGGAAAATGGGGGAAAAAGGGGGAATGGTCATGAAGGAAGATTTATTAAGAACCCATGGACATCTTGTCTTTTTCCTGATCTTAGTGGAAAAGATTTCAGTTTTTGCCCGTTGAGTATGATGTTGGCTGTAGGTTTCTCATATATTGCTTGTATTATGTTGATATGACAGAAATACAAAGGATTGTAACAAATTACTACATAGAACTATGTGCCAAGAAATTTGAAAACTTAGGTGAAATGGACAAATGTATAGAAAAATATAACCTTCCAAAAGTCAATAAAGAAGAAGCAGAAACCCTGAATGGACCAATAACAGCAGATTAAATTGAAATAGTAATTAAAAACTTCCAACACACAAAAGCTCTGAACCAGATGGTTTCATGGCAGAATTTTACAAAACATTTAAGGGAGGGCTAGCCCCCATACTCCACAGGTTATTTCAAAAAATTCAAGAAGATGGAAGACACCCAAACTCTTTTTATGAAGCCAGCATCATCCTAATCCCAAAACCAGATAAAGACACAACAAAGAAAGAAAACTTCAGGCCAATATCGTTGATGAATATACATGCTAAAATCCTCAACAAAATAATGGCAAACTGCATCCAACAATACATTAAAAAGATCGTATACCAAGTGGGATTCATTCCAGGGATGCAAGAATAGTATGATATTCACAAATCAATAAACATAATACCACCTACGCAAAAACAAAGACAAAAAGCACATGATCATATCAATAGATGCGGAAAAAGCATTTGATAAGGTACAACACCCATTCATGATAAAAACACTCAGCAAAGTGGGAATAGAGGGAGCATTCCTCAACATAATAAAGGCCATATATTAGAGACCTACAGCCAACATCATCACTCAATGGACAAAAACTTAGAGCTTTCCCACTAAGATCAGGAACAAGAAAAGGATGCCCACTTTCAACACTCCTATTCAACATAGTATTGGAAGTTTTAGCCACAGCAATCAGACAAGAAAAAGAAATAAGAGGCAATCAAATTGAAAAGGAGGAAACAAATCTGTCACTGTTTACAGATGACATGATAGTGTACATAGAAAATCCTATAGACTCCACCAAAAAAACTACTCAACCTAATAAATGAATTTGGCAAAACAGCCAGATACAAAGTCAATACTCAGAAATCAAGTAATTTTTGTACACCAACAATGAAACATCAGAAACAGGAAAAACATCCCATTTGCTATAGCAACAAGAAAAATAAAGTACCTAGGAATAAACCTAACCAAGGATCTAAAAGACCTGTACTCAGAAAACTATACAACACTGAAGAAAGAAATTAAGGTAGACACAACCAAATGGAAGCATGTACCATGCTCATGGATTGGAAGAATTAACATCATCAAAATGGCCATACTACCCAAAGCGATTTATAGATTTAATGCAATCCCTATTAAAGTACCCATGACATATTTCACAGATATAGTACAAACATAAACAACCTGGAATAGCTGCAGTAATTTTGAGAAAGAAGATCATAATACCTGATATCAAACTGCATTACAAGGCCACTGTAATCAAAACAGACTGGTACTGGCATAAAAACAGGCACAGAGACCAATGGAACAGAACAGAGGGCCCAGAAATAACCCCAAGTCTCTAAGGTCAATTAATATTTGACAAAGGAAGAAGAAGCATAAGATGGAGCAAAAATAGCCTGTTCAACAAATGGTGTTGGGAGATCTGGACAGCTACATGCAAAAAAATGAAACTCAATCACCAAGTCACACCATACACAAAAATAAATTCAAGGTGAATAAAAGATTTAAATATAAGTCATAACACCGTAAAAGTCCTAGAGGAAAACATTGGCAGGAAAATCTGAGACATTCCACACAGCAACATTTTCACAGATATGTTCCCTAAAGCAAGGGACATAAAGGAAAGAATAAACAAATGGGATTTCACCAAAATAAAAAGCTTCTGCACGGCTAAAGAAAACAGTACTAAAATAAAAAGAGAACCAACTGTATGGGAAAACAAATTTGCCAATGACACCTTGGACAAGGGCTTGATCTCCAAAATATATGAAGAACTCATAGGACTCCACTGCAGGAAGACAAAAACCCCAATTAAAAAATGGGCAAAAGACTTGAACAGACACTTCTCCAAGGAGGACTTACAGAAGGCTCAGAGACACATGAAAAGATGCTCAGCATCACTAGCCATCAGAGAGATGCAAACTAAAACCACAGTGAGATACCACCTCACACTGGTCAGAAGGCCAACATAAACAAATCAACAAACAAGTGTTGGAGAGGATGCAGAGAAAAGGGAACCCTAGTGCACTGTTGGTGGGAATGCAGATTGGTGTAGCTGCTGTGGAAAACAGTATGGAATTTCCTCAGAAAACTAAAAATGAAACTGCCTTTTGACCCAGCAATTCCACTGCTGGGATTATACCCTAAGATCCCTGCCACAGCAATCCAAAGGAACCTGTGCACCCCAGTGTTCATAGCAGCACAATTTACAATAGCCAAATGCTGGAAGCAACCTAGGTGCCCATCAGCAAATGAGTGGATCAAAAAATTATGGTATATTTACACAGTGGAATTCTATGCAGCAGAGAGAAAGAAGGAGCTCATGCACTTTGCAACAGCATGGATGGAAATGGAGAGACTTATGCTAAGTGAAATAAGCCAGGTGGTGAGGGACAAATACCATATGATCTCACCTTTAACTGCAACATAATCAAGAAAAGAAAAAAGCAAACAAAATATAACCGGAGTCATTGAAATTAAGAACAATCTAACAATAGCCAGAGGGGAAGGGGGAGGGGACAGTGGGGAGAAGGGTTTTCAGGAACCACTTTAAAGGACACATGGACAAAACCAAGGGGGAGGGTGGAATCAAGGGAGGGAGATGGGTTTGGAGTGGGTGGAGTGAAGGGGTGGGGAGAAAATACAGACAACTGTAACTGAACAACAATAAACTAATTTAAATTAAAGAAAAGAAAATAGACCGGGGGAGGTTAAGAATAATATACGAAATGTAGAAGCCAAAGAACTTATATGTATGACCCATGGACATGTACTAAAGTAGGGTAATGTGGGTGGGAAGGGGTTTGCAGGGTGGAAGGGAAGAAAGGGGGGAATGGGATAACTGTAATAGTATAACCAATAAAATATATTAAAAATGAGATAAAAACAAAGGAAAAATATTTAAAGTACTAAGAGGAAGAATAAACCTGTCTGTCATTCTAGAATTTTTGGTTGGCAAAAAAAAATTTATAAAAAATAAATAAGGGCATTTCATGAAAAAAAAAATACACTATGAAAGAGAGAACAAGGAAAACCAAACGATGCAATTAAACAAACAAATAACACAGAAAAAATAAACAGAAAGAAGAGAAATTTAAAAATACCAATAAAGCAAAATAAGTACAAATAATAAAAAAATATTAAAAACACAAAAAGACAATAATATCCAAGTTCTCTGGAATAGCAAAGTGAAATTTGTCTCAGTTTCTCAGTTGTTGGGATTAGCCTAGTGATCCCTCTTTGGGTCTGACACTGGTCCTTTCTCAGCTCTAGGCCCTAATGTCTCACTGGGACAGGGGGCGGGGCACGGGGGTGGCAGGGAGCCTCCTTCTGACTATAAACTAGCTAAGCGACTTCTGCTGGTCCTCCTGGATGCTGAGGGAGTTTGGGCTTCGATTTTCTCCCCTCCGTTTTGCAAGGATGGAGGCCAGGTCTGGGCCATGCTCTTCACAGTTGCTCAGCCTCCAGCCCAGTTCCTCAGTTTGCTGCCGGGCCCCCAATGTCTATCCGTGCCAGGCCAGTGCCTTCAGTCCACCAGTTGTGTCATCCTTGAGGTGCACTAATTAGAGGCAACTCACACACCACCTTCTCGCTCTTTGCTGTCCTAGGTACTAGGCACTCTCCAAGTCTCTTCAGGGTAGTTCAGTTCCCCCATTGAGTCTTTTCGGAGACTGCTAACTCCCTGAGCCCTGCTGCTCTCCTCTGTTGGTGGGGGGGAAGCCTCCTCCTTCCTCTTAGCGAGCCATCCAGGCCAGGCCACGAGGGGTCATTGTGCTGCCATGGTTGCGGCGACAGGGGTTGGGGCACAGCCACTGCAGAAGGGGGGGGGCAGCGGTTAGGCTGGGGCTGCGGTTGCTGGGGCATCAGGTGTGGGTGTGGAGCCCAGGCTGCAGCGGTGTTGGAGGTACGGCTGAGGTGTGGCTGCGGTGGCATTGGGGGCGTGGCTGGGGCGGCAGGGTCAGCTACTGCGGGAGAGTTCCCTAAACAGCCACCAAGAGCCATTTTTTGAGTAAAATCCTCCTGTTCAAGCCTGCCATTCTAACAAGAGCCGAGCCTCTCTCACACAGTCCAACTTTCCAACAAGACTGGAGACTATCTGGGTCAGGGTCCATCACAGCCCAACTCTTCTCCCTTCTCCAGGCGTCCCCTGGTTAAGAAGAGTATAGGAAATGTAGAAGCAAAGAACTTATGATTCCTCCCCAGTTTCTCTGGTTATGACCCAGCCAGTGTCCACAGTCTCAGTGAGTAAACACAACCCATGTGCTCCTCCCACTTCATCTTTATTCCCCCCAGCAACTTCAAGAATCCAGATCCATCCCTGTGCTGTGCTATCCTCCTTACTTGGCACTGGAGGGGGCTCTTGATTTGGCTCTCCTCCAAGGATGGCGGTGGTGGGGGCGGTGGGGTGGGGGTGGGGGGCACTGCAGGCGCTGGGCCTGAGGCTGCAGCAGCCCTGGTCCCCGCTTTGGTCCAAGGGATCTTACCATCCCAAAGCAATCTCCTTACTGTCTGTTTTTCAATCTCCTCTACAATTTTGGCCTCCAACCTTCATATATTCAGGGATACCGTTGGCTGTTCACTCTGTTCCTCAGAAGACTGGCTAGGTGTTCCACCTGTGTGCAGGGGGAAGTAGGCTCTGCTCTCACCTATCTCACTGCCATCTTCCATAACCAGCAGTTATTGTTAAAACATGTACATATTTTTATATTTTAAAAAATGAAATAAAATGAGCACCCAAGTTAAGCAACATCTAGTATTTTTACCACTTTTAATTTGTAATAAGTATGTTCTACATATTTAATTTTTCATTTATGATTCCTTATACAATAGAAATTTTAGTATTTCTCCCCTAGAAATTCCAATAATATACTTAGAAATAGATTTTATTTTTTTTCTTTGCAGGTAAAATACACAAAAAAGCCTACTTGGGGTGCCCATGTACCTAGTCCTCTGTCCAAAAGTCTATGCCTTTTCACCTGATATTATGACTCCAGATTTGCTAACACCCCCTTTCAGTAACCACTTCCATTAAATTTTATCTACCTTCTGTTTTTTGTGCCACCCTAGAGCATTCTAAGCCCAGCTTCACATATCCCCATCTCCCTTTATTTTGCCCAAAGTTTCATAACAAAACTTTTGCTCTGCCCTGGGCCAGTGAGGCTCAATTGGTTAGGTATTATCTTGTAAACTGATAGGTCACTGGTCTGATTCCCAGTGAGAGCACATGCCTGGGTTGCAGGGGTGTATATGGAAGGCAGTCATTCAACACTTCTCTCCTACACCAATGTTTCTCTACCTGTCTCTCTCCATCCTTTCCTCTCTCCTTAAAATAAAAAATAAAAATAAAATAAAATAAAAACTTTGCTCCTTCCTTTGACACTGCTTTATCTTCTACTTCTTAGGTACCCATACTGTAATTTTAAAACCTCAGAGTTCCAAAAGGTTTACAGAAATAAAATTATGCACATACTCAAATTTTATTTGTTAGTAAAATTGTGGTTGGATAGGGATTAATGAATTACAAAAGTTTATATATATAAATAATATATAAATATATTATATATAATTTATTGAATGTTATATACAAATTATATATATATAAACCAGACTGCAGAACAGTTTAGCACAGACTTTAGGAAATTACTTCAAAGATATGCATTAAACACTTGCTGCCTTAACTCAGGGTGAGGGAGTCTTAGCAAAAGCAAGCCTCAAAGCAGCCTAGGTATAATGCAGGCCTGGTTCCCCATGGGAAAGCCAATCTGTGGGCCTGGCTCCTGTGTGCCGCCTTGCGCCTGTCAGTTTTCCAAATCGGGGCTGAGCTACATTTGCCATTGTCACACAGATCATTTCCCTATAGTGATCCATTTTCTCCAAGCCCGCTTTGTATAATACATGGTGACCAGCTATCTAACAAAACCATGCAACCTTCAAAACTGCTTCACCACATGGAGACCAAGCACCCTGCAAAAAATGACAAACCTTTAGAGTTTTTCAAAAGAAAAAACAAATGTGAACATGAAGAATAGAAGCAATTATTGAAGGCCACCACTTCATCCAATGTGTCTACACTGAAAGCATCATTCTTAGTAGCTAACTACATTGTTAAAGCTAAGAAGCCCTTTACTATTGGTGAAGAGTTGATCCTGCCTGCTGCTAAGGACCTTTGTTGTTAACTTTTAGGAGAGGCTGAAATTCAAAAGGTGGCACATGTTCCTCTTTTAGCTAGCACCACAGCTGGATGAATTGATGAAATAGCAGAGAATATTGAGGCATAATTTTTAGAAAGGATTAATGAGTCACAATGGTATGCAATCTAGGTTGATGAGTTTACCGTTGTTGAAACAAGGCAACAATGATTGTTTTTTTTGTGATATATTTTTCACGAGGATGTGCATGAGGATATGTTATGTATACTTTTGTTGCCAACCAACACCACAGCTGCAGAACTATTTAAGTCTTTGAATGATTACACATCAGGAAAACTGAATTGGTCATTTTGTGTTGGTATATTCGCAGAGTGCCTGCCATTATTGATTGGCTTTCTGGTTTCACTACTCGGGTCAAAAAGGTCACTTCTGAATGAGAGTCTGTGTCATTCATAGAGAAAAGCTGGCTAGCCAAAAAATATTACCTGAATTTAATGTTTTGCAGGATATGATTAAGATTATCAATCACATTAAAATACATGCACTTAAGTCTGTTCATGCAGCTCTGTGAGGAGATGGATGTAGAGCACACAGGTCTTCTCTTACACACAGAAGTGAGATAGATGGCTCTCTGAAAGTAGATCACTGGCCAGAGTTTTTGAGTTATGAGAGCTACTCCAGAGACTTCTTTCAAAGAACTGTCACTACTAGCAGCACATTTAAATGACAGAGAATGGGCCACAAAACTGGCTAGTTGCATGACATATTCAACCTGCTCAATAAACTCAATCTGTCAGTTCAGAGGAGAATGACAACTGTGCTCAAGTCAGCAGATAAAGCGGCTGCATTCAAAGCCAAACTGGAATTATGGGGACAATGAGTGAACATTCAGATTTTTGACATGTTTTAAACATCAGTAGAGATTTTGAAAGAGACTGAACTAGGGCATTCTTTCTTCCAGCTGGTGCATGATTACCTATCTCAGCTTTCAAGAGTTTGAGTATTACCTCACAATCAAAAAGGAATCCAAAACTAGGAAGTAATGGATCTGTGACCCATTTGTGAATAAGCCAGGTAAATCTACTTTGTCTGTGCTAGAAGAGGGTCAACTGCTTGAGACTGCAGATGACGGTGGCCTTAAAAGCATGTTTGAGATGACTTTAAATCTCCATACATTTTGGATTAAAGTGAAGGTAGGACATCCTGAGACTGTCACAAAAGCATTTAAAAGACTGCTTCCATTTCCAACATCCTGTCTTTGTAAATCAGGGCTTTCTGCAGTGACAGGAACCAAAACAAGATTGTGGAGTAGACTGGACATAAACAACACACTTTGGGTGTCACTGTCTCCCATCACCCCCAGATGGGACCATCTAGTTGCAGGAAAACAGGCTCCCAATGATTCTGCATTATGGTGGGTTGTAAAAATATTTTATTATATATTATAATGGAATAATAATAGAAATAAAGTGCATAATATATGTAATGCACTCGAATCATCCCCAAACCATTTCTCCCACCCCCCAGTCCATGGAAAATTGTCCTTCACAAAACTGGCCTCTGATGCCAAAAAAGGTTGGGGACCACTGCTGGTATATATGATTGAATGTGTTCAATTTCTTTGATAAATTGCTTTGTAAAATCTTTTAACTCATGTTAAAAAACATGTTGATTATTTTTTCAAATTTTATTTAAGATGAGGGCAGATAGTGAATAATTTAGCTCCTCTCAATACTGATCTAAACCTAGCATAGAAATAACAGAATACTTTCTACAAATGCTCAATAATGAGCCAATTGCCAGTCCCCAGGAAGCATCTCCCACCTATTCTGAGTCCCTGTTCCATTCTCAGCTGCTAAAACTCCTGCCACAATACCCTGTTTGCCTGCCTTCTTTCCTGTAGGAGATGGGCACCGGGGTCCAAAGCAGGTATCTTGGTGGTCCTGGACTCTCATCTGATACCACAACCTATTGCAGGGCACAGCACGATTTCTGTGAGGTTATGGAGAGGAGGAATTTTCAGCTCTCCTGTGGGGAGCTGAAAGTAACTACAAAGTTTCGTCCATGTAAATTGACACTTGGAAATACCTAAGGGGAAGAGAAAATCTGAGATTCAGTCCCTGATATACCTTATAAAAAATAAAAATGGTATTCAATTACTCTCTATAACTAAAAAGCTTTAATGATCACCAGGACATCCAGGAAAAATATCTAGAAGGAAATATCTACAAGATCCATCTATGCCCAGTACCACTCCCACTACTTTTCTCCTTTCCTGGATTTACTTCTCCTTCTTCCTTCAGGTGATATAGTGCAGACACTCTCCTTCTTACCTGCTGCATCTTTTATCCAGCTTTCTTTTACAGTTTTTCTCCAGTGTCCCAGTCCTTCTCTGCTGGTTGGATCCTGTTCCCAAAGTCAATTCTGGTTTTGTCTAGGCCAAAGGAAAAAAAAATGAAGTGTCTCTGGTGAATGTCAGCCTCCTTTGGAGGACATAAGTCAGTGAGCCTCCTTTGGAGGACATAAGTCAGTGGGCCTCCCTGGGGACCCACAGGATGGCTGCTATTTGGCTTGATATGCCAAACACTGCCCTGGATTTGGGCTTCATCAACAGCATTTAGCTACCTGTGATCTCACACCTTGTTTTCCTACATATTCAATGAAGGAATAAAAGAAAAGTGACCACAGCAAAAAGGAGAATCACTGAAGATGTGAAGTATCTCTGGGAGATTAGGGAGCACAGGAGGGCAAATTTGTTATATCCAGAGTACAGCCCCCAATGCTACTTCCCTGGTCCAAACTACCTTTACCTCTGTCCCCCACCTGGCCCCATTCCACTGCATCACTACAGTAGCCTTCTAACTAGTCTGCTTCTATACTTGCCTTCCACCTCTCTCCTTTCACTAGAACAGAGCAGTCCATTTAAAGGTTAATTTGGGTCATTTCACCTCCCTGCTTAAAACCCCCCAAAGGCTCCACCTTACTCAAACAGTGGTATACAGGCCCTATAGAATGTTCTTATTACTTCTGTCTGTCTTGCTGGTTCACAATAAAAGCTGAAGTCCTTAAAGTGGCCTACATGTCTGTAAGATGTTCCTACTATCTTCCTTCATCAAATCCTCTTCATCTACAGGCCTTCTTTCTCTTCAGTCTTAGAGCATTTGCACTGGCTATTCCCTCCACATACCTCAAGCTACCCTCAAGGCAGACAATCTTGTCTCCTTCAAGTGTTTGCTTGTATGTTATCTTCCCAAGGAGACTTACTGTAGTGCCGTATTTAATATTGCAACCTACCCACCCCTTCCAATCCCGCTGCACGGCAGTTTCTCTATTCCTCCTCCCCATCCCCCAATGGCCTTTACCATTCTCTCCGATGCAGTGCATAGGGTACTTATATACTACGCCTATTGTCAATTGTTGGTCTCTCCCTCCGTACAATGACGGCTCCTAGGTTCTTGAGGGCAGGGGTTTTGTCTGTCGTGTTCACTGCTGTATTCCCAACGTGTGAAACTTCCTGCACTAGTGGATTCAATCAGGAACTGGACGGATGCCATGGAGGCGTTACTATATTGGCCCATCACTGTCGTGGAGGGATGTCTTCACTAGAATGGACAGACACTGGTTACGTGAATATATGAATAAGCTACTTCAAAATACTAGGAACACAAATAATTAAATCCTTTTTAATTGAAAATTTATTATGAAAAATTTTATGTAGAAATTCAACTGTCTACGCAAAAGTTGTGATAACAGTATAATGAGCTTCCATATACTCATGACTCAGATTTAACGAGTAAGAGTTTGCCACACTTGTTTCATTTACCTCTCCATTTTTCTTGTTGAAATACTTTAAACCAAACCCAATTGTTATTTTAATTTTATGGTCTTCCCATCTCTTAAAAAGTACGGAATTTACGTAATGCAACCGCAATACCATTATCCCACCTAAAAAAATGAAAACAATTCCTGGTCAACACCTAAAACTGAGTCCATATTCAAGTGGACTAAATATATAAAATACCTTTTTTGAATTCAGATCTAATGTCAGCGTGTTTTATTTGCTCTTAGTTTTCTTTTTATTTAGACATAGACTAATTCCCCCTTCCATGCCCCTCCCCCCTCCATCAAACAAATTGGGCCATTTGTCCTGAATGTTCCCTATGTTGTCTTTGTCTATTTGTGTCCTTATTTAATTTATTTATCTAGCTTTGTATTTGCTGTTAATTGGATGTTATCTCAAGTTTGGTTTATCTTCATGAGCAAGAATTCTTCTTAGGTATACTGATGTGCTTGCTTCTTTTTGCGTTATACCAGGAGGCATATAATGTCTGATTGTTCCACTCTTCGTGATGCTAAAATTAATCTACAGGTTCATCACTTGAGAGTTAAATCCCTCCATGTAAAGTTCCCCATAAACCTTACTTTTGGTGGTTTCATTGATGACTTTTTTCCTGAATTGACTATTTCATTAGGGGATGCAAAATTGCGATTTTCTTAATTCAATATTTTTTCGCATTTATGAGCTGGAATCCCTTTGTAAAAAAGGATTTTTCTCTTATCAACCTATATATTTAGGGATATTTGATTACCCAGAAATGTAGTCCATCCAGGAAAGACAATAAATGTTTACATTTCAATTTAATTGCCAATATTCAGAGTAAGTAGTTGCACCCTGTGACCAATGATATGTTTGCCATCCTTCAAAATGGCATTGAGCACTGACTTCCAGTGTCACAACCTGTGCAGCTCCCTCCCATATTATACCAGGGTTGGTTTAAGTGACCAATAGAAGTGAAGATATGGCAGATATGTTATGTTACTTCTAATAGTAGGTTCTAATATTAGGTTATAAAACAAACTGTAGCTTCTATCTTTGTTTTCTTTTTCTCTCCCTAGGTCTCAGATCACACTATGGGGGAAGCCAGCTGCCATGTTATGAAGAGTGGCCCATATGGTGAGGAACAGAAGCCTCCTTCCAAAGGCCACATGATTGAATTTAGAAGTGGATCTAGCTTTCAGTCAGGCTTTCAGATGACTGGAGCCTAGGTCAATGTACTGGCTGAAATCTTTTGATTGAATCAGGATCAACAGCTAAGTTGCTCTCAGATTCCTGAGCTGCAGAAACTCTGTAAGATCATCAATATTTAATGTTTGATTCAGATGTAAAGAGTAAAGAAAGAAAAAATACAAAATGGAGTCACTTTAACCAAGCTGGTACATTATTAACATTGGAAGGTTGAGGCATAGGGCAATAATTCTTTTTCTTGTCTTAACTAGTTTGGGAACTTAAGGTTTTGAACTATCCAGTCCTGTGTCAGTGCCTGGACAGTTATTTACCTATAGACAACCCTCTGACTACCCCCAAAGGACTCAAGATGTGACCAGACCTCTTGGTGCCTATCCTCCAGACCACCTGGCTTCCATTATCCAGGCCACCTGACATCTGACTAATAACTGTCCTGGACCAGACCAGTCATGGGGCCAAGAATGCAGAAGTGGCAATTCATAAAAATTCACTTCATTATAATAACTCTTAAATTTTCTTTCTTCTTCAGAACACTTCTGGGTTTTGCCTGGTAGCATTTTCAGTTTTCAGTTCTAAATTTTGGAGTAATTTGTTATGCAGCAATTGGTAACTAATATTTTTTCATTTTATACATTTTTTTAATTTTAATTATTATTCTTGTATAGTTTTCTTTTACTCCCATCCCAGCCCACTGCCCCAGCCCTCCCCACATCCCACCCATTTCCACTCCCCTTAGTTTTTGTCCATGTGTCTTTTATACTTATTCCTCTAAACCCTTCCCCTTTCCCCCTGAAATTCCCTCCCCTCTCCCCTCTGGTGACTGTCAGCCTGTTCTCTATTTCAGTGCCTTTGGTTATATTTTGCTTGTTTGTTTGTTTTGTTGATTAGGTTCCTGTTAAAGGTGAGATCATATGGTATTTGTCTTTTGCAGCCTGGCTTATTTCGCTTAGCATAATGCTTTCCAGTTCCATCCATGCTGCCCTGAAGGGTAGGAGCTCCTTCTTTCTTTCTGCTGCATAGAATTCCATTGTGTAAATGTACCATAGTTTTTCATCCATTCATTTACTGATGGGCACCTAGGTTGCTTCCAATACTTGGCTATTGTAAATTGTGCCGCTATGAACATTGGGGTGCATAGGTTCTTTTGGATTGGTGTTTCAGAGTTCTTAGGATATAATCCTAGCACTGAAATTGCTGGGTCAAAAGGTAGATCCATTTTTAGTTTTCTTAGAAAATTCCATACTGCTTTCCATAGTGGTTGTACCAGTCTGCAATCCCACCTACAGTGTACTAGGGTCCTCTTTTCTCCACAACCTCTCCAACAGTTGTTGTTTGTTGCTTTGTTTATGATGGCCATTCTGACTGGTGTGAACTGGTATCTCATTGTGGTTTTAACTTCCATCTCTCTGATAGCTGGCGATACTGAGCATCTTTTCATGTGTCTCTGGATCCTCTGTATGTCCTCCCTGGAGAAATGTCTGTTCAAGTCCTTTGCCCATTTTTTAATTGGGTTGCTTGTCTTAGAGTGGAGTCCTGTAAGTTCTTTATATATTTTGGAGATTAAAGCCTTGTCTGAGGTATCATTGGTAAATATGTTTTCCCATACAGTTGGCTTTCTTTTTATTTTAATACTGTTTTCTTAAGCCATGCAGAAGCTTTTTATTTTGATGAGATCCCATTTATTTATTCCTTCCTCTATGTCCCTTGCTTTAGGGGACATATCAGTAAAAATGTTGCTGCGTGAAATATCTGAGATTTTCCTGCCTATGTTCTCCTCTAGGACTTTAATGATGTCACAGCTTATATTTAAATCTTTTATCCACCTTGAATTTATTTTTGTGTACAATGTAAGTTGGTGCCCGAGTTTCAATTTTTTGCATGTAGCTGTCCAGTTCTCCCAACATCACTTGTTGAAGATGTTATATTTACTCCATTTTACGTTGCTGTCCCCTTTGTCAAATATTAATTGACCACAGAGACTTGGGTTTATTTCTGGGCTCTCTGTTCTATTCCACTGGTCCATGTGCCTGTTTTTATGCCAGTACCAGGCTGTTTTGATTACAGTGGCTTTATAATACAGTTTGGTATCAGGTATTGTGATCCCTCCTACTTTGCTCTTCTTTCTCAAAGTTGCTGCAGCTATTTGAGGTCGTTTATGGTTCCATATAAATTTTTGAAATGTTTCTTCTATGTGAAATATGCCATTTGTATTTTAATAGAGATTGCATTGAATCTGTAAATTGCTTTGGGTAGTATGGACATTTTGATGATGTTAATTCTTCTGATCCATGAACACGGTTATGTTTCCATTTGTTTGTGTCTTCCTTGATTTCTTTCTTCAGTGTTGTGTACCTTTCTGCATACAGGTCTTTGACCTCCTTGGTTAGGTTTATTCCTAGGTATTTGATTTTTTTTTCTTTTTGCTAAATCAATTGGAATTTTTCTCTTGATTTCTGCTTCTGCTGTTTCATTGTTGGTATACAAAAATGCCTTTAATTTCTGGATATTGACTTTGTATTTGGCTGTTTGGCCAAATTCATTCATTAGGTCGACAAGCTTTTTGGCCAAGTCTATAGGATTTTCTATGTACACTATCATGTCATCTTCAAACAATGATAGTTTTGTTTCCTCCTTTCCAATTTGGATGCTTTTTATTTCCTTTTCTTGTCAGACCACTGTGGCTAAGACTTCCAATACTATATTGAATAGAAGTGGTGAAAGGGGACAATCTTGTCTTGTTCCTGATCTTAGTAGAAAAGGGTTTAGTTTTTGCCATTGAGTATGATGTTTGCTGTAGGTCTCTCACATATGGTCTTTATTATGTTGAGGAATGCTTCCTCCATTCCCACTTTGCTGAGTGTTTTTTTTTTTTATCATAAATGGGTGCTATACCTTCTCAAATGCTTTTTCTGCAACTATTGATATGATCATGTGATTTTTGTCTTTGCTTTTGTTTATGTGACATATTACATTTTCTGATTTGCAAATATTGAACCATCCTTGCATCCCTGGGATGAATCCCACTTGGTCATGGTGTATGATCTTTTTAATGTATTGTTGGATGCAGTTTGCCAATATTTTGTTGAGAATTTTAGCATCAATGTTCATCAGCAATATTGGCCTGAAGTTTTCTTTCTTTGTTGTTTCTTTTTCTGGTTTTGGGATTAGGATGATGCTGGCTTCATAAAAAGAGTTTGGGACTCTTCCATCATTTTGGATTTTTTGGAATAGTCTGTGAAAGATAGGGGTTAGCTCTTCCTTAAATGCTTTGTAAAATTCTCTTGTGAAACCATCTGGTCCAGGGCTTTTGTGTGTTGGGAGTTTTTTGATTACTGCCTCAATTTCATCTGCTGTTATTGGTCCATTCAGGCTTTCTGCTTCTTCTTCATTCAGTTTCGGGAGATTATATTTTTCTAGAAACTTGTCCATTTCACTTAGGTTTCAAATTTCTTGACATATATTTCTTCATAGTAATTTCTTACAATCCTTTGTATTTCTGTGTTGTCAGTTGTAATCTCTCCTCTTTCATTTCTGATTGTGTTTATTTGGGCCCTCTATCTTTTTTTCTTGATGAGCCTGCTTAAAGGCTTGTCAATTTTATTTATCTTTTCAAAGAATCAGCTCCTGGATTCTTTGAAACTTAGAATTGTGCTTTTAGTCTCTATGTCATTTAATTCTGCTCTTATCTTGGTTATTTCCTTCCTTCTACTTTCTCTGGGTTGTCTTGTTGTTGTTCGTCAAGTTCTTGTAAGTGTAGGGTGAAGTTGTTTGTTTGAAATGTTTCTAACTTTTTTTAGGTAGGCCGGTATCGCTATGAACTCCCCTCTGAGGACTGCCTTTGCTGTGTCCCATAAGTTTTGAGTTGCTATGAGTTCATTTTTGTTTGTTTCCAGAAACTTTTTGATTTCCTCCTAATTTCATTCTTGACCCATTCATTGTTTAATAGCATGCTATTCAATCTCCATGATTTTGAGGGTTTTGGGCTTCCCCCCTTGGGGTTGGTTTCTAGTTTCAGTCCCTTGTGGTCAGAGAAAATGCTTGGTATGATTTCAATTTTCTTGAATTTGTTGAGGCTTGTTTTGTGTCCTATCATGTGGTCTATCTTTGAAAATGTTCCATGTGCATTTGAAAAGAATGTGTATTTAGTTTCTTTGGGATGAAGGGCTCTATATATTTCAGTTAAGTCCCTTTCATCTAGAGCATTGTTCAATGCCACATATCTTTGTTGATATTTTGTTTGGAAGATCTGTCCATTTTGACAGTGGGGTGTTAAAATCCCCTACTATAATTGTGTTGCTGTCAATATCTTTCTTGAAGTCCTCTAAGATTTTCTTTATGTATTTAGGTGCTCATATGTTGGGTGCATATATATTAACAATGTTTATGTCTTCTTGGTGTATTCTTCCCTTGAGTATTATAAAGTGATCTTCTGGGTCGCTCTAATGGTTCTTCTTTTGAACTCTATTTTGTCTGATATGAGTATTGCTACCCTGGCTTTTGTTTCCTGTCCATTTGCTTGGAAAATTTGTTTCCAGCAAATTTTGTTTCACTTTGAGTCTGTGTAGGTCTTTTGTCCTAAGGTGGGTCTCTTGTAGGCAGCATATGTGTGGGTCATGCATTCTTATCCATTCAGCTATTCTATGTCTTTTGATTGGAGCATTTAATCCATTTACATTTAAGGTTATTATTGATAGGTACTTATTCTTTGCCATTTTCGTACCTGTGTCCCCTCCCCCCCCCCTCTTTTCCTTCCTTTCCTTAAATCAGTCCCTTTAGCATCTCTTGCAGAACTGGTTTGGTTGAGGTGTATTCTTTTAGACTTCTTTTGTCTGAGAAGCTCCTTATTTGGCCTTCTATCTTGATTGAAACCTTGCTGAGTAAAGTAGTCTTGGTTGCAGGCCTTTGGTTCCCATTACTTGGAATATTTCTTGCCATTCTCTTCTGGCTTGGAGCGTTTTCATTGAGAAGTCATCTGCTAACCTGATTGAGGATCCCTTGTGTGTTACTTCCTGTTTCCCTCTTGCTGCCTTTACGATTCTCTCTTTGTCTTGAAATTTTATCATTTTAATTACAATGTGTCTTGAAGTGGGCCTCTTTGGGCTCCTGTTGATTGGGATTCTCAGTGTTTCCTGGATTTGTGTGACTTTTTCTCTCATCAAATTAGGGAAGTTTTTCATCAATACTTTTTCAAATAGGTTTTCTAACCCTTGCTCTTCTTCTTCTCCTTCTGGTATCCCTATTATACAGATATTATTACGTTTCATACTGTCTTGCATTTCTCTTAATCCCACTTCATTCTTTCTGAACCTCTTTTCCTTTTCTTGGTCTTTCTGGGTGTTCTTTTCTACTTTGTCCTCCAGCTTGCTGATCTGATGTTCTTCATCGATTCTGCTTTTGATTCCTTCTACTGTGTTCTTTAGTTCAGAAATTGTATTCTTCATTTCCTCTTGGCACTTGTTGATAGTTTCTATTTCCTTTTTCATGTTGATATAGTTTGCAGTGAGTTCATTGTAGCTTCCCTGTAGTTTCTGGTAGCTCATTGTGAACTCACTGAGGTTCCTGACAACCATTGCTTTGAACTCAATATCTGAGAGTTGAGTTGCCTCCATTTCATTTAGCATTCTTTCTGGGGCTTCCTCCTTTCCTTTCATTTGGGGATTGTTTCTTTGTCTTCCCGTTGTTTGTGAGACTGTTCTTGTTAGCCTCAGCTTCTTAAATTGATCTGTTCTGGCTCCTTGGGTTTATGGTGTGAACTTCTGTGGTAGAATACCTGTGAGATTTAGTGGTGCATTCTCCTTCAGGTATCTTGGTGTTCACAGCTTCCACTGTCTCAGCTTTTGGGATACCCCCTCTTTGGGACCAACTCTGTTTTTTTCACAGTTCCAGATTTTTTTTCCTCACTCATAGGTATTTAAAAAGAGAAAAGTGGGAAAAAATGAAAAAGAAGAAAAAAAGATGAAGGAAGAAGAGATAAAATTGGAAAGAAAGGAAGAAGGAATAAAACAAGAAAGAAGTAAAGAGAAGCAAAAGGAGGTGAGGGATAAAAAAGATAAAAATAATAAAAAAATGGAAAAAATGAAAAACCTCTTTCTGTTTTCAAACTTGGCAAGTGGGTTTTTCTGGTCTTGCTGGCTGCAACGGCAGAGTGGTGATGGTATTGCTTTTCTCCCTGTTCAGCACTCAGTTATCTTTGGGCTACTCTCCCCAGGGCTAGGTGTGCACTCTCCCCAGAGCTAGGTTGGCACCTCTGTGCACAGGGCCTCAGGCATATGTTCTGAGCCTACTGGGGAGTGCGCACTTTCCCGAGTTTATGGGTTTGAGCTCAGGTCTCTTACGGGGTATGCATCGACCCCAAGTTTATGGGTGTGGATTCCAGATTTGAGTGCACTGCTTTGAGTGCACTGACCCTAATTTCACAGGAGTGAGCTCCGGGTTTCCCATGGATTGTGCATACTCCCTGGGTTCACATGCATGGGCTCTGGTTCTCCTATTGATCGCTCGCATTCCCCGGTTCGGGCATGGGCTACAGGTCTCCCATCCCATGCAGGCACCTGCGGTTGCACAGCTGTCTCCATTCGTGCTCGGGCACCTCTGGTCACACAGCAGCCAGCAGTCGCATGTGGGCTCCTATTGTCGAGCAGCAGTCTCCAGTGGTGCACAAGTGCCTATGGTCCTGCAGTTATCTCCAGTCATTCGCGGTCGCCTTTGGTCTGTTCAGTCGTGTCTGGTGGCATGCGGGTGCCTCTTGTAGGACGAGCTCCATTGTGCACTCCTCCCAGGGCTATGTGTGGGTGCTCACATCCCCAGGGTGTTTGCTACTGAGACCTTAACTCCTCTCTGTGAGACTTCAAGCAACCAGGTCTCTGCCAGTGCTGCTAAAACCTTGTTTGTCTGAGGAGGGAGTGGTTGACCCGGCTCTCTCCCTAGAGTCCTGTGGCAGGCCTGGCCAGCGCTGGGCCCAGGGCCTCAGCCACTCTGGTCTCCATGCTGATCCCTGGGCTCTTATTGTTCTGAAGTACTCTCCTTACCATCTGGTTTTTCAATGTCCGCTACAATATTCGATCTCCTATTTTCAAATATGCTGTGTTACTGTTGGTTGTGTGCCCTGTTCCTCCGTAGATTGACCAGGTTTTTCTCCTGTGTGTACGGGGAAGTGGAATCTGCTCCCTCCTACCGCACCGCCATCTTCCTTCTCTATTTCCGTTTTTTTTCCTTTTGATCACCATCATGAACTCATGGATTTTAAATAAAACATTCAAGGAGTCATAAAAAATTAGTCATTTTATTTGATGTTAAAATGACCCCATCCTTGGGCAGTAGGAGTACCTTTATTTTGTCTCTTGTGTCCCTTTCTAGCTCTAAGAGTCTTTGATACCTTTTTTGTTTTCTTGCAAGACAAGATGTTTCAGGCTCATTTTCTATATTACTGGATCCATTTCTCTATTTCATTTCCTATCAGCCATTTTTCCAAGGAGTTTTCACTCCTTTCAGTGGGGAGAATGATTGCATATCTTTGTGAATGATCATGGTTAATCTCTTTTAAACTTTTCAAAATGAAATCAAATTTAATTATGAGATTTAATCTAGGCTAAACCACTTAGCACCTGTATGCATGGGATCCTAAACAAGGTATACCTCATGTGCCAGTTTCTCCATTTGCAAAATTGGCATTTACTTAATTTTCAGTGTTGCTATGAGGATTAAATGAGATAATATATTGAAATCAATTTAACACATCACCTGGCATAAATTTTCATGATTAGAATAACAGAATTGCAAGTCTGAAAGACATCATAATGATCATTATGGTACAATTTCTTCATTTTGCCTCTGAAAAAACTGAAGCCCAAGAAATTAAAAATTTGCCTAAAACTGCAAAACAAAGGGTAAAATTAGAAGAAAAACTGATGACTCCATAGTCTTGGACTTGGATCTCATACCAGGGCCATTTTGAATATAAACACAGTCTCTCTAGCCCAATCAGGGCTTCCATGTATTGAAAGACAAAAGAGGTTAGAAAGTACTTGGCACATTAGTTATAAAGTGGTGTTATGGAATGTGCACTAATGTTGCATTTAGATGACCTGATTCCTGGCTCTGCCACTCAATATTTGACATTTTGGGCAAGTCAGTTGACACCTTTGCATCTCAATTACTTCATCTGCAAAATAGTGACAATAAATCCTTTACTTATAAGCTCACTGTGAGAATAAAAATAAAATATATTGCAAATAATTATCATTATACAAAATATTCCTTCAATCCTCTAATTCAATAAAAATTTATCCACCTCTAAAGGAAATTTGATTAGATTGGTCCCTGAGTGTACTAAGTCCCCAATTCTGTCATTGAGCTCAGTGAATACAGTGCAAAGGCATTGAGCAAGGGGCTGTAGTAAAGATGCTGCATGGTCACCTACCCTCCAGGCTGAGCAGTTATAGTCATTCTTCATGATATCAATCTACTTAACAATACCATTGTCCAATACACGTATTCACAAGGTATATTTATAAGAGGCTTTGTTATAACATTTGCTGATATGAAGATACTTTCCTTCCACAGCAGACCCTTAATGTACCACCTTAATAATCTAGTCCAATTGAGATGCAATTTATTTATCTTATTTTTCATTAACCCCAATTGTTCATAAATTATCACTTAAAATAAATTAATTCTGGAATTTTGTCAGTGGCCCATTTAAGCTTTTCAACCTGTTAATTCCACGTTCACTTCTTTTTGCATTTGAAAGTTTGAATATTTTGCAAGTTTGGGGCATCAGTCACACTCCTTAAAAGGGGACTTCAAAGGTCCTGTAGCCAATCTTCCTGACATTCAGGATCTTTCAAGCAATTTTTTCTGGGTATGAAGACTTAAACTCACTTAAGGCAAGTAGTTACTCTTTCACTATTTTCTTGTATGTCCTTAAATTTAATTTCCTCATATTAATGTCCTACCACTCCCAATTGAAGGTCATGATCCTTGAAGAAGAAGTTGAAGCCTGATTGGTATTAAGTAATTGTATGGCCCCTCTGCCATCTCTTGAGATTGCCAATTTTATCATCTGGAGCTTTAGAAACAAATAGCAATTATTTCAGGCATATAAAGGAATAATACCAGAAACAGTCAACATCTAGCTTAAGACATAAATTTTACACATACAATTAAGTCCCCTTGTATACACTTCCCCAGTTCCTCTACCCTTCCTACTCAGGTTAACTATGATGTTAATATTGGTATTATTATTTCCATTCATGTGTACATACTTTGAGTACATATGTGAGTAGTTACAATGTTATACAGCATAATTTATATCTTACAAGTTTTATATAAATAGTTTCACTCTATAAAACTTTTGGATTTGAAGGGCTTGATTTGGTTTAGTTTCAATATTTTGGGCAGAAATATTTCATAGGAGCCCTAGCCAGGTAGCTCAGTTGGTTAAGGCATTGTTCTGATACACTGAGGATACAGTTCCATAAAGAATGCACAAATACGTTGAACACAGATTGATGTTTCCCTCTTTCTAAAAAATCAACAAATAAATTTTTTTAAAAAAGAATACCTCAAGGGGTTATTATAAGATTTGTACTCAACATTATGGTTTTGAGATTTATCCTTAATGAAAAATGAAGTTCTAGCTCACTCATTTTTTATTTTTTTATTTTTAAGTATATTTTATTGATTATGCTATTACAGTTGTCCCATTTTTTCCTCCCCTTTTTTCCCCTCTGCTCTGCACCCTGCCCCCACCCTCCAGCATCCCTTCGCTTAGTTCATGTCCGTGGATAGTATATACAAATTCTTTGGCTTCTCTATTTCCTATACTATTCTTAACCTCTCCCTGTCTATTTTGTGCCTACCAATTATACTTCTTATTCCTTGTACTGTTTCCCCCATTCTACCACCTCCCCATTGACAACCCTTCATCTGGTCTCTATTTATGTGATTCTGTTCCTGTTCTAGTTGTTTGCTTAATTTGTTTTTGTTTTTGCTCACTCATTTTTAATAATATTTTATTGTTTATGCTATTATAGTTGTCCCAATTTCCCCCTTTTGTCCCCCTACACTTAGCCTGCTGCCATTCCTATAGTCAATCCCCACATTGTTGTCCATGTCCATGGGTCATTCATATGTGTTCTTTTGACTAATCCTTTCACCTTCCTTCAATCAGTCTCCACCTCACCCTTCCCCTCTTACAGCTGTCAGTCTGTTCCATGTTCCTATGCTTCTGGTTCTATTTTACTCATTAGTTTATTTTGCTCATTAGATTCCACATATAAGTGAGATCATATGGGATTTATATTTCACTGACTGGCTTATGTCACTTAGCATAAAAGTCTCCAGTTCCATCCATGCTGTCACAAAAGGTACAATTCCTTTTTTTTTTTTTTTTATTTTGCTATTTAGTATTCCATTGTGTAAATGTACCACAGGGTTTTTTGTTTTTTGTTTTTCATGAAAAATAGAGACATTTATGAAGATGGTACAAGATACAGAAAACATTGTATATGGGACAATGACCACTCAGTCTCCTTCAAAGTAGGCACCTTGGGACCTCACACAGTTCTCCCAATCACCATCAGCTGCCCCATTGTGTTTTCCCAAATCTCATGTATGGTCTGAAATCTCTACCCTTTTGAAGATTATTTTAATTTTGGAAGAACCACAGTTCTTTTAATCACTCATCTACTGATGAAACAGCATGTAGGCTGTTTCCAAAATTTGGCTATTGTAAATAGCACTGCTATAAACATGGAGTTGCATAAATTCTTTTGAATTGGCGTTTTGAGATTCTTAGGGTATAATCCCAGCAGTAGAATCACTGGGTCAAAAAAAGGCACTTCCATTTTTAACTTTTTGAGTAAATTCCATACTGTTTTCCACGGTGGCTACATGAGTCAGCATTGATACCAACAGGGTTCCCTTTTCTCCACACCCTCACCAGTACTTGTTGTTTGTTGATGTATTTGATAACCATTATGTCAGGTTTGAGGTGATACTTCATTGTTGTTTTAATTTGCATCTCTTTAGTGGTTAGTGATGTTGAGGATTTTTTTCATATGTTTAAGGGCCATCTGTATGTCTTCCTTGGAGAAGTGTCTGTTCAGGTCTTTTGCCCATTTTTTAATTGGATTGTGTGTCTTCCTGGTGTTGAGTTGTAGAAGTTCTTTATATATTTTGGAGATCAAACCTTTGTCCAATGCATCATTGGAAATATGTTCTACTATATGGTTGGTTCTCTTTTCATTTTGATGATGGTTTCTTTAGCTGAGCAGAAGCTTTTTAATTTGATCTAATCCACTTGTTTTTTATCCTTTATTCCCCTTGCCCTAGGTGATATATCAGCAAAAATATTGCTACATGAGATATCTGAAATTTTACTGCCTAAGTTTTACTCTAAAATTTTTATGGTATCAAAACTTATATTTAGTTCCTTTACCCATTTTGAGTTTATTATTGTGTATGGTATAAGATGGAAATCTAGTTTCTTTGTTTTGCATGTACCAGTTCCATTCTCCCAACACCATTTATTGAAGATACTATCTTTACTCAATTGTATGCTCTAGCCTCCTTTGTCAAATATTTTTTAAGATTTTATTTATTTATTTATTTATTGAGAGGGGAAGGGAGGGAGAAAGAGAGAGAAACATCAATGTGTGGTTGCCTCTCACGTGGCCCCCACTGGGGACCTGACCCACAACCCAAGAATGTGCCCTGACTGGGAATTGAACCAGTGACCCTTTGGTTTGCAGCCTGTGCTCAATCCACTGAGCTACACCAGCCAGGGCTTCCTTTATCAAATATTAATTGACCATGAAGACATGGGTTTATTTCTGGGCTCTCTATTCTGTTCCATTGATTTATGTGTCTGCTCTTATGCCAGTACCAGATTGTTTTATTACTATGGTCTTACAGTATAGTTTGATATCAGGTATTGTGATCCCTCCAACACTGTTCTTTCTCAAGATTACTGAAGCTATTTGGGGTTGTCTTTGGTTCCATATAAATTTTTGGAATATTTGTTCTAGATCTGTTAAGTATGCCATTGGTATTTTAATAGGAATTGCACTGAATGTATGGATTGCTTTGGGTAGTATAGATATTTTAATGATGCTAATTTTTCCAATCAGTGAATACACTATATTCTTCCACTTATGTGTGTCTTCTTCAGTTTTTTTCTTCAGTGTCCTATAGTTTCCCAAGTACAGGTCTTTTTCTTCATGGTTAAATTTATTCCTAGGTACTTTATTTTTTTTTTGTTGCAATAGTAAATAGGATTGTTTTCTCAGTTTCTCTTTCTGATAGTTCATTATTGGTGTATAAAAATGTCATTAATTTCTGAATATTGACTTTGTATGCCACTACTTTGCCAAATTCACTTACTAGATCAAATACATTTGATATTGTATATAGAAAGCCCTGTAGGCTCCACGATATCATGTCATCCGTGGATAATGACAGTTTTACTTCTTCCTTTCCAATTTGGATTTCTTTTATTTCTTATACTTGTCTGATCTCTGTGGCTAGGACTTCCAGTATTATGCTGAATAAGAGAAGTGAAAGAGGACACCCTTGTCTTGTTCTTGATCTTAAGAGAAATGCTTTTAGTTTTTGTCCTTTGAGTATGATGTTGGAAGTAGGTTTTTCCTATAAGGCTTTTATTATGTTGGGGTATGCTCCCTCTATTTCCACTTTGCTGAGTGTTTTTTTTATCATAAATGGGTGCTGGATTTTATCAAATGTTTTTTCTGCATCTATTAATATTATTGTGTGATTTTTGTCTTTCATTTTGTTTACATGATATATCACATTTATTGATGAGAATATTGTATCATCCTACATCTCTAGAATAAGTTCCACTTGATCATGGTGTATGATATTTTAATGTAATACTGGATCCAGTTTGCTAATATTTGGTTGAAGATTTTAGCACCTATGTTTATCCGAGATATTGGCCTGTTATTTTCTTTCTTTTTTTGTGTCTTTGCCTGGTTTTGGAATAAGGATAATATTGGCCTCATAAAAAGAGGTTGACAGTCTTCCCACTTCTTGAATTTTTTTGAATAGTTTGAGAAAGATAGTTGTTAGTTCTCATTTAAATGATTGGTGAAGCTTACCCGTGTAGCCATCTGATTCAGGATTTTTGTTTGCTAGGAATGTTTTTATTAGTGTTTCAACTTCACTAGTTGTTATCAGTATACTCAGGTTTCTAGAAATGGATTCATTTCACCCAGGTTGTCCAATTTATTTTTTTCAATCCTTTGTGTTTCTGCAGTTTCAGTTGTTACTTCTGCTCTTTTTATTTCTCATTTATTTGTGTTCTTTTTTAAAAAATTATTTTATTGTTGTTCAAGTATATTTGTCTGCATTTACCCTCCCCACCACTCCCCTCCACACCCCAGCCATTCCCACCTCCCCTAATTCCACACCCCCCTTGGTTTTGTCCAAGTGTCCTTTATAGTTGTTCCTGAAAACCCTTCTCCCCTTCCCCCCATTATTCCCTCCCACCTCCCCTCTGGTTACTGTCAGATTGTTCTTAATTTCAATGTCTCTGGTTATATTTTGCTGGCTTGTTTGTTTTGTTAACTAGGTTCCACTTAAAGTTGAGATCATATAGTATTTGTCTCTCACCACCTGGCTTATTTCACTTAGCATGATTCTCTCCAGTTCTATCCATGCTGTCGCAAAGGGTAGGAGCTCCTTCTTTCTTTCTGCTGTGTAGTATTCCCTTTTCTTAATAAGTCAGGTTAAAGGTTTGGCAGTTTTGTGTATCTTTTCAAGGAACAATTTCCTGGATTCACTGATTTTTGAATTTTTTTTCTCCAGTTATTTATTTCTGCTCTGATCTTTGTTATTTCCCTGCTACTCACTCTGGGCACTTGTTGTTGTGTTTCTACTTGTTTCAGGTGTAGGGCCACATTGTTTATTTGAGATCTGTCTATCTTCTTTGAGTAGGTCTGTATTGCTATGAACTTCCCTCTCAGAACTGCCTTTGCTGTGTCTTGTAGGTGTTGGATTGTTGTGTGTTAATTTTCATTTGTTTCCAGGTACTTTTTGATTGCTTCCTTGATCTCATTGTTAACCCACTCATTATTTAATAACATGTTATTTAGCCTCTATGTATTTGAATGTTTTTCAGTTTTTTTCTTGTGTTTGATTTCTAGTATCAAGCCATTGTGATCCAAGAAGATGCTTCATATGACTTCACTTTTCTTGAATTGGTTAAGACTTATTTTATGTCCTGCCATGAGGTCTACCTTTGAGAATGTCTTGAGAAGAATGCATATTCTGCTTCATTGGGATGAAATGTTTTGTAAATATCATTTAAATCCATTTGATAGTTTGTCATTTAATGTTGCTATATCCTTGTTGATTTTTTTTGTCTGGGAGATTTGTCCATTGTTGAGATTGGGGTGTTAAAATCCCCTACAATGACTGTATTGCTGTCACTGTCTCCCTTAAGTTCCTCCAATTTTCTTTATATATTTAGTTGTTCCTATTTTGGGTGCATATATATTTACAAGGTTTATATCCTCTTGTTGGACTGATCCCTTTAGTATTATGTAATGCCCTGCTTTGTCCCTTGTTATGGTCTTTGTTTTGAAGTCTATTTTGTCAGATAGAAGTATTCCAACCACATTTTTTTTCATCTGTAATTGCATGGAATTTTTTTTCAATGCTTTCACTTTCAGCTTATAAGTCCTTTGTTCTGAGGTGGGTCTCCTGGAGAGAGAGTATATATGAATTGTGTTATCTTAACCATTCAGCTACCCTATGTGCATCTTTTGATTGGATAACTTAATCTATTTATATTTAAGGTTTTTATTGATAGGTACTTAGTCACTGCCATTTTTTGTTTGTACTTGTGTTCTTCTGTCTCTCTACTTTTTAAAATTTTTCTTAAAGCAGTCCCTTTAGCATCTCTTGTATTGCTAGTTTGGTGAAAATGTATTCCTTTAGCATTTTTTTTTTTTTCGGTCTGGGAAGCTCTTTATTTTGCCTTCCATTTTATTTTATTAATTTTTTTTAAGATTTTTATTTACTTATCTTTGGAGGGGAAGGGAAGGAGAGAAGGAGAGAAATATCAATGTATGGTTGCCTCTCATGTGTCCCCTGCTGGGAACTGTCCTGCAACCCAGGCATGTGCCCTGACTGGGAATCGAACCGCGATCCTTTTGTTCAGAGGCCCACACTCAATCCACTGAGCTACACCAGCCAGGGCTTTGCCTTCCATTTTAAATAAGAGCCTTGCTGGATATGCAATCTTGGTTGCAGGTCCTTGCTTTTCATTACCTGGAATAGTTATGTCAATCTCTTCTGGCCTGATTTGTTTCTGTTGAGATGCCAACTGACAGCTTCATTGAAGCTCACTTGTAGGTAACTAACAGTTTCTCTCTTGCTGCCTGTAAGAGTCTTTCTTTGTCTTTAAACTTTGCCATTTTAATTGTGATAGGTCTTGGTGTGGGTCTTTTTGGTTTCATCTTGCTTGTGCTTCCTGAACTTGTATGACTTTTTCCTTCACTAAATTTAGGAAGTTTTCTGACATTAGTTCTTCAAACAGGTTTTCTATCCTTTCCTCCTTTTCTTCACCTTCTGATATTCCTATGATGCAAATATTGTTACCTTTCATGTTGTCCCAAAGGTCCCTTAAACTATTCTCATTCTTTTCAAGTCTTTTTTCACTTTATTGCTCTGACTGTGTTTTCTACCTCATCTTCTAACTTGCTGATTTGGTCTTGTTCATCTAACTGCTTTTAATTCCTTCTAGTATATTCTTCATTTCAGATATTGCATTCTTTATTTACAACTGGTTTTTGTTCATAGTCCTTTTTCTTGCTGATGTAGTTCCCAATAAATTCCTTGAGCATCCTCATAACCATTACTTTGAACTCTATGTCTGATCATTTGCTTACCTCAATTTTATTGAGTTCTTTTTCTAGGGATTCCTCCTTTGTTTTGTTTGGAGGTAGTTTCTTTGTCTCCCCATTTTAGCTGTCTCTTTTTTTTGTTTCTATTTATTAGATACATCTGCTAGTACTCTCTGTCTTGTAGGGTGGTCTTATGTTTTAGGAGTCCTATGCAATCCAGTGGTGTAGTCTCCCTGATCTGCTAAGATGGATGCTCTAGGAATGTCCTTTGTGTGCATTATGTGGTCTCTTCTGTTGTATTTGGGTCCCTATTTTTGTTGGCTCATTCATTAGTGGCGTCTCCCTCCTGCTGGCTGACTGAGAGGCTCAATCTCTACCACATCTTGTATGCTGTTGTATAGGTGCTGACAGAACAAAGCAAAACAACAGAAATATCAAAACCAAAACAAGCAAACCTCCCTTCCCAACAATAACAGCAATATTAATGACAAAAGAGCAAAGAAAATAAAAGTTGAGGTTGAAATGGAATAGTAGAGAGAGGGAAAAAAGAAAAAAGAAGAACAAGAGAAGACCAAAGGAAAGTGAAAGGGTCAGACCAGTTTACCAGACCACCAGTCTGCTCATGACCCAGTCAGACCAGTTTTCCAATCCTCTGAACTGCTCATGACTCAGTTATCCCAACTCAATTGATAGCCCAGAGCTTAGTTAAAGCTGTCTTCCATCTCCCACAGTAGACATCTGGTGCCAGCCACAATGGTTGGTGGTCAGGCTGACCCTCTTATACCTGGGAACAGCCTTGCCCTTTACCTTGCCCATTGTCCTAGCTGACATCCTGGAGCCCCAAGGCACTTGCCTAGAAGAACAAGAGACTAAGCCCTCCCATATCCCCTCACAAACCCTGAGCTTTTAAAAAAAATACCACAAAACACACATTTCTGCCTCCCCTTGGGGCTGCAGTCAATCCTGACTCAGCCCACCTGCAAGCAACAGCATCAGATAAAGGCACTTGGATCAGATCATTTGGTTCCTCTAGCCTCTATTTCTTGTGCATTTCTAACAGCAAGAAAGCTGATTATGAGAGGAGGAAAGAGAAGAGAACTAATATGAATGATGTATAGAAAGAGCCAAATGGGAAAAAGAGACAATGAAAGAGAATAACAAAATTAAGAAATGGAAATAAGGGAACAATGGGGTAATCAAAGGTAAGAGTAAAATAAGAGATGAGAAAGAAAAAATAGAGCAACAAAATAGAACATAAATAAAAAATAATAATAAGGCTGTGAAAAAAGAAAAATAATGAAAAATGAAAAAGAGCAAAGTGGAATTAATCTCAGCAGAGTTTAGTGCTGGCCTGCTGGGTTCTTCTTTTGGATACAGCTGTGACGTTGTCTGAGGCTGGTGTAAGTCAATGTCAGGGTCTGTCCACATCTAACCCTGGCAGCCTGTTCAAAGCTACACATGATCCACTTTTGGGCTGATTCCCCTGGGCTTGGCTGCACCCAGGGTGGGCCAAGCTGCTCTGCAAAATTGGCTTTTATTAGCACTGGGTCCAGGGGTGTGTCAGCAAACTTCCGAAGTCACCTCCTCCTGTCTCTGCCTGATGGTTTGCTGTCAATCTTAGACTAGTCACAGATCTGACTGTTTCTGAGACAGCTTCTGGTGGAATTGAGGGGATGGGACTCCCAAATATCCCATGGGAGGTGGCTTTCTGTCTTCAGGGAAGATGGTGGGTGTGTTCTGCCACTCCTGAGCCACTCGTCTGAGTTAGTCAGGAATTATTTCCCTGTACTCCTCACAGTGAGGCTCCTAGTAGGTTAATGGGTCAGATCTCCAGAGCCTAGATTTTGGGACTTCCAGAAACTGGAAGGGTGTTTCTATGGCTCTCTGTGAGGGGGAAGCTCCAGTCTTGTTTCTGGGAAATTGTATGGAATGGCTGCCCCCTAAATCCAGTCTTTGACATCCCCTGAGTCTGCAAATGTTGCTGTCTCCTCAATAGGTGTTAAGATGCAGGATGGCAGCGGGGCGGGGGCAGGGGGAGGGCGGGGAGGGAGGGAAGAAAAGAGAAAAAAAAACAAAGCAAAAATAAAACAGAAAAAAAAGGAAGAAAAAGATGCAGGATGGGAGAGAGAGAAGATGGGGGCACAGTAGGAGGATGCACATCCCTCTTCCCCCTTCACACAAACGTTAAACCGGGACATTTTTCAATGCAGCACAGCAAACAGACACCAAAAACACAGCATATTTGAAAACAGATGATCGAAAATTGCAGTGGACATTGAAAAACCGGATGGTAAGGAGAGTACTCCGGCAGCATGGAGACCAGGGTGGGGGCTGAAATCGGGCCAAGGCTGGCCGTAAGACTCTAGGGAGGGAGCTGGGGCAACCACTCCCTGAACAGCCAAGCAGGGACTCAGCAGCACCGGCATAAACCTGGTTGCTTGAAATCTCACAGAGAGGAGTTAAGATCTCATAGCCCTGGGAGGACTGAGCGTTGGAGCGTGCACTTTTGTCTGCACCCACGCGACATTGTAAACAGCTGCGTGGGATCATTTGCACCAGCGCACCCTGAGAGACCTGGGGTGCAGTTGCTGGGTACCTCTACAGTCTCTCGGCCCAGCGTGGGCACTCGTGCCAGCAGGGAACAGCAATATGGTCTCCCGGCGCCATCACGCCATCGCGCCATCATGCCATTGCAGGCCTGAGTGGGCTGCTGGAAGATCTTAGACACTGGTGTGCAATCTGCATAGGGGTCGAGCCATGTTCGTGGGACAGTTGGCACCTGTACAAGTGGAACATCAGGGAACATCGGCGCCTGTGGGCGCGCAACCACGGTTGGCTCCTGTGGGCGCGCGACCATAGTTGGTGCATGGGACCCTGCGTGGAGAGTCTTGGGATAGCTCTGAGGACAGTAGGCCAGAGAAAACTGAGTGCTGAACAAGGGAAAAAACAATATGGTCACCCCCCGACCATTGCAGCCATCAAGGCCAGAAAAACCAGCTTGGAAAGATTGATAACAGCAAGAATTATTGGTTTTGGTGTTTTTCCGTTTTTTGATTTTTTTGTGTGTTTCTTTTTTCTTTTTCTCTTCTTCATTATTTTGATCTTTTTTACCCTTCAACTCCTTTCTGCTTCTCAATACTTCTTTTTTGTCTTACTCCGTCTTCCTTTCTGTCCAAGCTTATCTCTTCTTCCTGTCTTTTTTTCTCTTTTTTCTTTTTCATTCTACTTTTCTTTATTCTTTTCTTTATTTCCTTTGCCTTCTTTTCTTTTTTCCTTTCCTTCTCTTTTCTCTTTTTAAACACATACAAGTGAGTCAAAAACAAAACAAAACAAAACAAAAAAACCCTGGAACGGTGGAAAGACCAGAGTTGGCTCCAAAGAAGGGGCATTTCAACAGCTGAGACACTGGAAGCAGTGAACACCAGGATACTTGAAGGGGATAGCACCACTGAATTTCACAGGCATTCTACCACAGAAGTTCACAACATAAACCCAGGGAACCAGAACAAATAAATTTAAGAAGCTGAGGCTGACAAGAAGAGTCTCACAAACAATGGGAAGACAAAGAAACAATCCCCAAACAAAAGAAAAGGAGGAAGCCCAGAAAGAATGCTAAATGAAATAGAGGAAACTCAACTATCAGATTTTGAGTTCAAAGCAATGGTTGTCAGGAAGCTCCAAGAGCTCTCAATGAGCTACCAAAAACCACACGGAAGCTACGATGAACTCACTGCAAACTATATCAACGCGGAAAAGGAAATAGAAACTATCAACAAGGGCCAAGAGGAAATGAAAAATACAATTTCTGAACTGAAGAACACAGTGGAAGGAATGAAAAGCAGAATTGATGAAGCAGAAGATTGGATCAGCAAGTTGGAGGACAAAGTAGAAAAGAACAGCCAGAAGGAGCAAGAAAAGGAAAAGAGGCTTAGAAAGAATGAAGAGGGATTAAGAGAAATGCAAGACAGTATGAAACATAATAATATCCGTATAGTAGAGATACCAGAGGGAGAAGAAGAAAAGCAAGGGATAGAAAAACTATTTGAAAAAGTAATGATGGAAAACTTCCCTAATTTGATGAGAGAAAGAGTCACACAAATCCAGGAATTACAGAGAGTCCCAATCAAGAGGAACCCAAAGAGGCCCACTTCAAGACACATCATAATTAAAATGGCAAAATTCCAAGACAAAGAGAGAATCTTAAAGGCAGCAAGGGAGAAAAAGGAAGTAACATACAAGGGAGTCCCGATTAGGTTAGCATCTGACTTCTCAATGGAAACACTCCAAGCCAGAAGAGAATGGCAAGAAATATTCCAAGTAATGAGAACCAAAGGCCTGCAACCAAGATTACTTTACCCAGCAAGGCGTTCAATCAAGATAGAAGGCCAAATAAAGAGCTTCCCAGACAAACGAAGTCTAAAAGAATACACCTCTACCAAGCCAGCTCTGCAAGAGATGCTAAAGGGCCTGCTTTAAGAAAAGGGAAGAAAGGAGAAAGAGAGGGAGAGGAACACAGGTACAAATATGGCAATGAATAAGCACCTATCAATAATAACCTTAAATGTAAATGGATTAAATGCTCCAATCAAAAGGCATAGAATAGCTGAATGGATAAGAAAGCATGACCCACACATATGCTGTCTACAAGAGACCCACCTCAGGACAAAAGACCAACACAGACTCAAAGTGAAGGGCTGGAAACAAATTTTCCAAGCAAATGGACAGGAAAAAAAAGCCTGGGTAGCAATACTCATATCAGACAAAATAGACTTCAAAAGAAGAGCCATAAAGAGAGATCCTGAAGGTCACTTCATAATACTCAAAGGAAGAATCCACCAGGAAGACATAAACATTGTAAATATATATGCACCCAACATAGGAGCACCTAAATATATCAAGAAAATCTTAGAGGACTTCAGGAAAGATATCGACAGCAA
>PVKU01010931.1:0-47727 GCA_004027475.1 Anoura caudifer | reverse complement strand
ACCAAGCCCTTATTATATGAAATGTTAAAGGGACTTATCTAAGAAAAAGAAGATAAAAAATATGAACAGTAAAAAGACAGCAAACTCACAGGTATTAACAACCAGACCTAAAACAAAAGCCAACTAAGCAAACCACTACAACAGGAGCAGAAGCACAGAAATGGAGATCACATGGAGGGTTAGCAATAGGGGAGTGGGAGGAGGAGAGAGGGGGACAAGGTACATAGAACAAGTAGCACAGATGATGGGTAGAAAATAGACAGGAGTAGGGCAAGAATAGTGTGGGAAAAGTAGAAGCTAAAGAATTTATGACACACGGACATGAACTAAAGGGGGGAATGTGGGTGGGAGTGGGTGTGCAGGGTGGAGGGGAATGAAAGGGGGAAAATGGGACAATTGTAATAGCATAATCAATAAAATATAATTAAAAAAAGAAATTTAAATGTAAACCCAGGAGATGTGCACAGCTTTGGTAGCAACAGCTTCTCCCACTGGGTGTGGTCCTTTCCAGCCCTTCCTGCAAGAGACTGTTGCCATTGACCAGCCCCTGCTCCACTCTAACAATGTGCAACTGAAAGGCAGTGATCAAAAATGCCAATATGTCAAGGAAATGCAACAGGAGTCTGTGGAATGTGCTACTCTGGCATTGGAGATATATAATATGGAGAAGGATATTATGGCCCATATTAAGACAAAGTTTGACAGGAAGTACAACCCCACTGGGCACTGCTTCGTTGGAAGGAACTTCAGTAGTTATGTGACACATGAAACCAAACACTTCATCTACTTGTACCTGGGCCAAGTGGCCATCCTTCTGTTCAAATCTGGTTGAAAGTGTGGACTGTATACCACACACCCAGTGATCCATCCAAAAATAAAGATTGCAGCCTAAATTCCAAATACCAGAGACTGAATCTTCAGTCTTGCCTAAAGGAACACCTTGATCTCGAACCTTTATTATGTTGTTTGGTACAGGGCATTCTCTGTGCTCATTTGTTATGGTTATAAAACAATTAGAAAAACAACTTACTTTGTGTTTATTTTCTATTCCATACCTCTTTGCTCCATGTTTTTCTTCCTCAAATGAAAGTTTAAAATAAATTTGTTGGAGAACTTAAAAAATCAATAAATGTAAACCCAGGAAAAATTTCTCCTCTGTGACAGTGAGATGATAGAAACATCTTGGACACTAAATAATGGACAAAGATAGTTTTTTTCCTAAGCAGAAAACTCTTAAATGTGTAACTGAGCTAATATTTTCTATTCTCCCCTCTAGACCCACTTTTTGTCTTTCTCCACTGTGTTCTCCACTCTAGTAGGCTGACTGGTAGGGCTCCTGTTTCCTTTGTCTTCAGATGGGTTTGGCTAGTGGTGAGCTCTGGTAAAAGACCAAAGGAAGGAAGGAGAGTGCTGACTGGTATTCATTTCCATGGGTTCCTTCCTGTGAGTTTGAGTCAATGACTCTCAACAGAAGTCTCTGGTCCTTTCAAGGGTTTCCTCTCTATTTGATCCTCTCCCTCCAGATTCCAGTAACCACCTCCTCCCTGATTCATTCTGGCATAGGGATGATTATTTAGGCTACCAGCCCTGGGGGACTCTCCCATGTACAGTTGGTGCCCAATAGCATTGACTTTATACTTAATCCTGTTGTAAATTCTTCTCAAATTAGCCTATTTCAAGTGTTCCACCCATTTCCTGTTAGGACTGTGACTGGTAAAAATTCTATTAATCCATTAGAAAGCAGTGTTATTAAGGATCTATATATTAAGCACATAGTGTTGATAGATTAATATTGGATCAGTGTTTAATGCTTAACCTCACACAAAAGAAAAAAAGAATGTTAAATGAAAATTGTTAAGATTTCAAAGACCATGTAACTGTCTTTCATGAATTCATTCTTAAGGAAAATATACTTTTGCATATGGAGCCAATAGCTTGGTACTTGAGTACAAGCTTTCATTTTATTTCTTCGTGGAGGTATGTCTCTTTCCAAATCTTTCTTGAGTCCCATGAGAGATAGCTTTAAAAACAAGCTAACCTATTTATTTTGTGAAATATAATTATGATTTAAATGGAAAACAATGATTATGCACCACATTTTAGGAAGACTTTTTTGACAGCGAAGTCTGCTTAACCATGGAAACATTAAAGTAAAGACTGTGGAATTATATTTCTGAAGGAATACTCGTGAAAACAATGTGTTTTTTACTCTGGAAGTTGACGTGAGTAGGCTCAAAGACAGGAAAGAATAAAGAGGCCTCCCCTCCAGACTGTCTTCTTCCTAGATATATAGGAATCACATCAAGTCAATATGCCAGTTTTATTCAAGGAGTATTTATGAAGTATCTAGCATGTGCTGGAGCCTGTAGCAGGTGGTAGAGACAGTGGGGAATATCCAGTGTGATCCAGGAAGTCGTGCAGCTTATGGGCTAGCAGGAAGGGCAAATATGGCATTTCGAGTGGGATGAGTATTATGAAAAAAGCATTAGAAAAGTCTAGGGTTCTTATGAGAAGGGAAGCCAATCATATTTTCCATTACCACCTAATTACCTAAGTTAGAAACCTGAGGGCCATTCTTGAATTTTGACCCCCAACAATCAGTCACCAAATTGTACTTATTTTGTATCTTACACCTGTTCCCATTTTTTATATCCTTTAGACTATTGCTCTACTTGAAGTCCTCATCATTTCTCTTTTGGTATCTTGTACTTAATCCTGTTTCCAGTTCTGCCCTTTAAATCCATCTTTCACATTGTCACCAAAGTGTTCTATCTATCAAAGAAAACTGACCATTTTATAACATGCCAAAAATACTTCAGTGATTTTCTAACCTGTAAAAGATAAGACCCTGCTTTTTAGTAAGGTTTACAAGTGTCTCCATGACCTGGACTCTACCTGAACCTTCCGTTGCATCTCTCTCCTTGAATAGAAGGCACTAAGTACTGAATAAATTAATTAAAACCATTCAGAGTGGTTTTATTTACCAGAAACCAACATATAAAGATATTTTTATTATTCTGCAGAGATGGAGGGAATGGTTCTGTGCTATATACTACCCCCCAATTTCATCCACTCATTCAATATTGATTTAATGCATGCATATGTTGGGCTCCAAAGAAACTTATAAGAAATATTCCTTGACGTGAAAGAAGTTTACAATTTCTCTGACAAGGTACTGAACAGGTAGGCATTAATACAAGACAGATTTTTGGGGGAGGTCAAAGTCATGTGTCTTTATGGGAAACAAAAATATTCAACAATAAAAACAAAAGCCCTTTAAATCTTGCCAAGTTCTCAACCAGTGATAATGAGGAAGTTTCTTTTCTTTCTTTTTTTTTCAGTCCCTCCACCACCTAAACTTCTGCCCCACCCCACCCAACCAAGCTGTCATCCTGCTCTACATCTATGGAAATAGTTTCAATGATTGCATCTGGCTGGGGATATTTCTAAAGGGTCAGGACAGTTGAAAGACATTGGCCAAAAGAGAAGTAACAGAGAGTGTTGGTATTTTAAATAAGAGCATATTAGACCTCCTTTCTGGGCCCTTATCCTTTCACTCTTTTAAGTTAGATTCTCCTTCCAATTTGAAAAGATACTTCCTGAACTTTGTTCAAGTGCAATCTTTTTCTAGAAAGCCCTCCTTTGCACAAACTGTGTATGCCTTTTAGTAAAGTCACATTTTTCACACCATCTCCCATCACTTTCTGTCTTACATTCATCATGTTTGAGTACATGCTTTCCAATACCCATTTTAGTAGGCATGTCTACCAGTCGAGGGCCCATGTTGATCATCCCAGTGTTCTCATTGTTTCCTCCATTCATTGCTCAGTTTACAGCAAATCTCAGCATCAGTAGGTGCTCAGTGAGTGTTTGTTGAACTGGAGTCAGTTCTGCATTTGCTATTTCATATCACCAGCCTCTGGAGAGTCATACCTGTCATTTCCACTTATTCATCTTTCCTCTAAGACCTCAAAATTGCCTGACTCAAGGCATCCTCAGGAAGGAACAGACTGCACCAACATCACCAACTCAGGGTAGAAGGTCTGAAAAGGGGAGGAGAGAAAGTTAAGCATTCAACCCTGTTCTGGAAGGCAAGGAGGCAGGAAAAGCAGCCCCTGGGGAAATCCAGGATGATTGTGAGTGGTGTTGGCCAATGCTTTATTTTGGAATTTCATAAGCAGCCATTCTTTAGAAAGTTTTCCCTATGAAACGTGGCCAACTTTGCTGTGGGAGTTGGGGACTTGTTGGGTTACCCTGCCAGCTCAGGAACCAGCAGGCATAGACCAGGAACCTCTCTTTGGAACATGGCCTATATTACCTTGAGAAGAGTGTTAGAGCTTGTCTGTCTAGTTGTTCAGTTAGAGCTATGGGGGGAACATTAACCTTGTGGAGTGTTGAGTTGTCAGGCACATAGATTGTAGTAAGGCTGAACTACAGGCTGCAATAATGGGCTTCTTCATAGGGCCAAGGTTCTAGGAGCAGTGAGGAGGTTCCACAGAGGTCTGGCAGCTCCAATTCCAACAGGTGCTCTGCTCTGTCTCCTATTGCTGCTCCTGCTTCCACCCCTTCCATCTGGTTCTCCACGTTGTGGCCAGGCAAAGGGGCCAGTTGGAAGTGGTGGAAGAAAAGAAAGTGCCTTTTCTTTTCCTATCATGAGTCACAGATTTGGACCACAGAGAGGTTACGCTCAAGGACAGAAGGTGGAGGATCGAAGAGCTGAGGAGAGGCCAAGGCCCTGTCCACTTCTGTTTACTGATGTAAGCGTTAGATATGAGGCCCATGCTTTTAATTGCATCACCCCCAGAAGGCACTGAGCTCCTAATTGTAAGTGATGAGAAAATTCTGCAAGTGATCTCAAAGGTCCTCAGTTACTTTGGAAGATTGCTGTGGATCCTCCTATGGGAGGACTCCTCTGGGGCCAATAAGATGTGAAAACCACATAGTCAGCATCTACCCTGGAGACTGGGGAAAGGAGTCAAGAAGCAGAGAGCAGAGACTTCTTCAGGCATCTCATTTAGGAAGGAGGGTTGGACCTTGTGGGAGTCAAGTTAGGGTAGAATTTTCACCATAAAAAGAATATTCCCAGTAAAACTATGGGCACACCCTCAAATTCCTTTCCAAACCCCATTGCATTTAGAAAGGAGGAAGAAAGGTGCATAGAAATTGATGCACCTTGATGACCTGGGCTTGCCTGATAGTACAGAAAAGCAAGTCTCATGGCAGTCAGTGTGACTCATTACACATGAGGACTATAGCAACTTCAGTTTAGAGATTTTATATATATTTATATAAATGCATATATATTTATAGTGTCTCTATCTAGAATAGCCAGCCTTCCTTTTTCAGTTCATTCTTCTTCTAGAGGGCCAGCCAGTCCAAATAAGAGATGGTCACACCGAAGACTCAAGTCCACAAGGCAGATTTTAATAAGGACCAATATGTGCAACTTGAAAGCACTTGCTATAGGAATACATAGAAGGAGAAAATCCCCTGTGGGGCAGAGGTTGAGCCAGACTTGGATGTGTGAGTGAGTCTGCCCTGAGGGTATCTCTGTTTTTGGGGAAATTTGCCACACCATTCTTGGAAACCAGGGAGTTTACAAGCAGAACTTTACCATCCTGACTTTGTAGAGCACAAACCTCTCACTGCTGATGTCCGTATCACCTAAAACCAGGTGGTCAGCATCAACCCTGGAGATTGGGGAAAGGAGTTAAGAAGCAGTGTGACTGATGAAACAATCTTGCCTCTGCTAGGATCCTTTCGAGATGGAACTGCGACCAGTATTCTACCTCTCTTTGGGTTCTTCAAAGTGGCCATCATCTCTAGGAAGTATCTTGGACCTCACTGGAGACTGGAGGAAACAATGAGGCACTGTTGTTCAGTAGACTAGACACCTGGGTGGAGAGATTAAGACAAATTTCTGAACAAATAGCAAACAGAAGTAGTCAGGTTTGTTTTTTGTGGCCTGGCTGTTGAAAATATGAATTCAGATCTTCCCTCTGCTGTAATTTGGGAATTATGCTACAAGATGTTTTTGGACAGGAAGGTTATATGATGGCTTTTCATTGTCTTCCACTTCATTGAAAGGAATCTGGGAAACATTTGATAATGTCTTTTCCTTTGTTCCTTTTTTCTAATTATAACAAAGTCCTTTTTAAATATATTTTATTGATTATGTTATTACAGTTGTCCCATTTCCCCCCCTTTATTCCCCTCTATCCTGTACACCCCCACCTGCACCACCTCCCCTAGTTCATGTCCATGGGTCCTACATATCAGTTCTTTGGCTTCTACATTTTTTATACTATTCTTAACCTTCCCCTGTCTATTTTGTACCTACCATTTATACTACTTATTCCCTGCATCTTTTCCCCCATTCCCCCTCTCCTTCCCTCCCCTCTCCCTGATAACCTCCATATGATTTCCATTTCTGTGATTCTGTTCCTGTTCTAGATGTTTGCTTAGTTTGTTTTTATTTTTGTTTTTAGGTTTGGTTGTTGATAGTTGTGAGTTTGTTGTCATTTTACTGTTCGTGTAGTCTTTTTTAAAAAGTATTTTATTGATTATGCTATTACAGTTTTCCCAAGTTTTTCCCCTTTATTCCCCCTCCACCCTGTGAAGCATTCCCCCCCACTTAGTTCATGTCCATGGGCTGTACATATAAGTTCTTTGAGTCCTCTGTTTCCTATACCATTTTTATCTCTCCCCATCTACTTTATGCCTACCAATTATGCTTCTTCTTCCCTGTACCCTTTCCCCCCTATTCCTCCCTTCCCCCTCCCTGCTGAACTCCCTTTGTGTGATGTCCATTTCTCTGATTCTGTTCCTGTTCTGGTTGTTTGCTTAACTTTTGTTTTCATTGTTTTTCTTTTCTTTTAGGTTCATTTTTTGATAGTTGTGTGTTTGTGGTCATTTTATTGCTCATATTTTTAATCTTCTTTTGCTCAGATAAGTCCCTTTAATGTTTCATATAATAAGGGCTTGGTGATGATGAACTCCTTTAACTTGACCTTATCTGAGAAGCACTTTATCTGCCCTTCCATTCTAAATGAAAGCTTTGCTGGATAGAGTAATCTAGGATGTAGGTCCTTACCTTTCATGACTTCAAATACTTCTTTCCAGCTCCTTCTTGCCTGTAAGTATAGGGAACCAATCAACATGGCAATGACAAATGTAGTCCAGTATTGATCCAGAAAACCAGTCAATATGTGGTGGCACACAGGAGCCATGTGTGCAGATTGGCTTTCCCATGGGGAATCAGGCCTGCATTGTACCTAGGCTGCTATGAGACTTGCTTTTGCTAAAACTCCCTCACCCTGAGTGAGACTGCAGATATTTAATGTATATCTCTGAAGCAACTCCCTAAAGTCTGTGCTAGATGTCCCAAGGACAAGATGTAACCAAATCAATCATTTTATCATTCCCTTGCATTTGCAACTTTTTTCTCTTTTTTTTTTTGTTACCTGTAAGAAGTAATAACTTAACTAAATATAGAAATAATGAAAACCTTCTTTAATGTAATGCACCTGGAAAGCAAAAATCCTGTCCAGGCAAGGGTCAACATGCTCTCCTCTTGAGAGAGTGGCTGTGCCATCCCTTTTTCTCCACAGGACTCTGTAGTCCATGTGAATTTGTTTACCTTATCTACAATGCACAGACTCCAGAGGGCTGGAGTCTGGATCATGTAAGGTTTCTTTTGAGAAATCAGCTGATAGTCTAATGGGAACTCCTTTGTAGGTAACTGTCTCTTGATGCTTTTAGGATTTTCTCTTTGTCTTTAATCTTGAGTAACTTAACAATGATGTGCCTTAGTGTGTTCCTCTTTGGGTCCAACTTCTTTGGGACTCTCTGGGCTTCCTGGACTTGCTGGAAGTCTATTTCCTTCACCAGATTGGGGAAGTTTTCCTTCACTATTTGTTCAAATAAGTTTTCAGTTTCTTGCTGCTGTTCTCCTTCTGGCACCCCTATAATTTGGATATTGGAATGTTTCAGGTTGTCCCAGAGAATCCTCAGCCTCTCTTCATTTTCTTGGATTCTTGTTTCTTCATTCTAATCCAATTGGATGTTTATTTCTTCCTTTTGTTCCAAATCATTGCTTTGAATCCTGGTTTCCTTCTTTTCACTGTTGGTTCCCTGAATATTTTGCTTTATTTCATTTTGGGTATCTTTCATTTGTTCTTTCATTTTTCGACCAAGCTCAATCAGTTCTGTGAGCATTTTGATTACCAGGGCTTTAAATTCTCCATCAGATAGGTTGGCCATCTCCTCATCACTTAGTTCTCTTTCTAAGGTTTTGCTGTGTTCTTTCATTTATGCCATATTTCTTTGTCTTGGAACAGCTGATAGGTTGTAAGGGGGCAGGGCCTTAGGTATTCACCCAGGCAGGGTGACCCTCTTTGCTGTGCTGCCTGTGGGGGAGGGCCCAGAGAGGGAACAATGAAACTTGCCTGCTTGTCTCTAGCACACTTTCCAACAGACTCTCTGTCAGACTGGAAGTTATCTCTCATCAGGGCAGCCCCAGCCTTAGCCCACAGTCAGCTCTGAGTCTCAGTTTTCCCCTTAAGTCAGTCCCTCCCCTGCAGCTCTGCTGAGCTCAGCATTCAGTTCTGCCCCTCAGCCGCCTCACCCTGGTTTTTCTGAGTTGGCCTGTGCAGTCCACCTTACCAGTCTGGTTGTTCTGGTCATTTTTTTCTTTAATTCCTTGGTTGATGGAGTTCCATGCAGTTTGATTTTCTGGCAATTTTGATTGTTTATTGACTTTAGATTAGTTGTTATCCTCCTTTTGGTTGTGCAAGGAGGTGAAGGGTTTCTACCTATGCCTCCATCTTGGCTGGAACTCTTCATATAGTCTTAAAAAAATGAAGGAAAGTATCAGTCCACATAGAGTTTGGTTTTGTTATATATAAATTGAAATACTAATATGTTACTGTATAAATAACCTATTTCTGGAATCCTCTGTGTATTTATCATTCTAGGGTTTTGACCAAAATGCTTTTTGAAGAAAAAAATAACTGCATGTTTTATTGAAACCATTTACTAAAATATGCTTTTAATAGCAAGATAATGGTAAAAATTTGTTTTCTCTCAACCTTAATTTCTGATCTAAAAGAAAAGGAAACTTAGTACTGCAATTTCTTGGCAATTTCAGTGAAAATTAAAGTTCCTAGGATGGCCCCAAATTTCCATCAATAAAAGAAAATAGGATTTTCTAAGTAGCATACTGTTGAGAACTCAGGTTTTTTAAAAAAAGATTTAATTTAGCTTATTTCATAATCATTTAAAAGTGTCACAAATATTTGTCCTGACCAGAATGGCTCAGTGGGTTGAATGTCATCCCACAAAGTGAAGGTTGCTAGTTCCATTCCTGGCCACTGCATTTGCCTGGGTTGTGGCCCAGCCCCAATTTGGGGTGTGTGTGAGAGGTAACCAATCAATGTTTCTCTTGCACATCCATGCTTCTCTCCTTATTTTTCTCTTTCCCTTCCCCTCTTTCTAAAAATAAACAAATAAACATCTTTATTTAAAAAAGTACCACAAATATTCCATAAGAAGTAGTGAACCTATTATTGTACCTTTTCTTTATTCTAGACCCTATGAACTATTTCTAATTTGTCAAAAAATTTTTCTAGTGGTATTATAAATGTTATAAGTAACTGCTAAGTCTCATATCTTTACTATTACTAATCATTTTACAGGTTACAAAACTAAGACACATAGAGTTTGATTAACTTGCCTAATTCATACAGATAGTAAATGTTGTTTCTGATGATTGAACCCAAACAATATGGCTTTAGAGTCAATGCTTCATGGATGTACTCTACTGCTTCTTTATCAAAAATGTAAACTGATGTGCCACAGTAGAATGATCATGTGATTTAGAAGGTCATGGAAAATTTAAATCCACAGAAAAGACTTAAAGTTTTCATTTTGTATTCTCTTACATCATAATTTGGAACTTTCTTTTAATATTTAAAATGAATTTATCAAACGCAGCGAATCTACCATTTGTTCATCAGTTATTTGTGTGCGTGCATGCATGTGAGTGTATAATTTAAGAGGAGAGAACCAAATGTTCTTGCTTTTAAAGAATGCTGGTCATGGTGGTAGATGGTTAGGTCTCAGTAGTAAGATTCTGTAAGAAATTGCAAAAGATAGTAGGAGATGGAGTGAAGAAATGGGTAAAATATAGCTTACAGTTACACTTACATGGTTTGGACACTATGACAGTGAGTTTGCCCCATTGTGTGTTCCATGGCCACACCATGCCATGTGAAGGCTATGGTCAATCTTGCAATGCCATAAGAGTAAGATAGTCTTTATTAGGCATGAATGAGTATAGAGTTTAGCATTTGAGAGAAATTGTTCCAGAAGCTGTTCACAGAGTGGATTGCAACTGGAAATGCAAAGTAGAGGTTCTGCTAAAGCCCAGATGGAAGAACAAGGCTGGGATTGGATGTAAAACAAGGCAAAAATTTAAGAGATGCTGCAGAAAAGATATGTAATATTGATACAGTGATAAAATTAGAGATACTAGTTTATTGTATGAGAATGAGGGAGGTTCTAAAATTTAATTTGAGGATTGAAATAGTTCACATGTTATCAGCATATTAAAATAGAGATGTTCACTAGGCATCTGGATACAGAGAGCAAATTGACTAGAGATTTGGTTATCAGTAGCATGAAAGTAGTATATTTTGCTCATATCATTGCATGGCCTCTGAGTTTGTCTAGCTGTTTGCACTCTTGTCCCTCTGGTTCATTCTCCACACAAAAGCTAAAGTGATCTTTTAAGGAAGTAATTGAAACATAGTGCTTCCTTCTTAAATTTCTTTAACATGCTGATTCTAAATGGCTGAAAAACAGAGGCTTCAAAGGAATTTTTGAAAGGAGAGGATGTGTTTTGAGTTGTCACAATAAAGGTGAAGCTACTATTATTATTTAGTGGACATGAGTTAGGAATTCTTTGTATTCTGAAATACTGCAATGCCTGAGCATTTATACGTTGAAATTCATGTCATTCTATCATAAATTATTCCTTTTTTATAGTACTGTTAGGAAAGTATATATTTTAAAGACTATATATATGTATATGTAATCTTGTACATACATAAATATTATAAAGATTATATTTATGTAAGTTATATATTGTCTATGGAATTTGTTCCAGGATAAGAATAAAATTTTATAAAGAATTTCTTATATTACTTTCTAATTTTGCTCATCACTGAAGTAAAATAAGGAAGAAATAAGTATTAGGTCAAAAGAACATATTGAGTTTTGGAGAGACATTCTAAATGTAGGTAAGTCTAAATTTAAACAATTAATTTTAATCCTTGAGTTCATCTCGTTATTGCTAGCAAGCATGAATACAGTGCTGGGTGCCACCCTGAAGTAAATTTGAGTTAATAACACAAGAGCTGCCATCCTGGGTCAGGTTTAGGCCACACAACCTTAGAGATGGGCAGGTTGGAAATGGGCCAAGTGACCTCTGTGACATCTGCCTGGGATGTGAGGTTGTGCCATTGCTGGTTTCCCTTGATCAGATATAAATATACCATTCATAAATCTGTTCAAGCTGTTTCTGAATCTATATTTTTGTTCTATACCAAATTTTTGGAGGGAACTCTGTAAGTTTACTACTGACTGTCCCAAATTGTGTGTTCTCAAGCTGTGAGAGATGGTTCCTAGGATGAATTTTCCAGAATCTAGAAAGTTTCAGAGACTCACAAAAACAGTGGCTCCCCAAGAGCATCCACAGTACACAAATCTACCCAGTAATTCTATTAAATGGGTCCTGAGGTGAAATGCACTGGAAAAGCACTTTATATTATGTCCTTTTATAGAATAATCATAGTGATTATTACACTGAAGATCCTGAAAGAAAAAGAAATGTGCTCATAAAACTTCTATGTGCAACACTCTGCAGAGCTATTTTTCCATGCAGAAAACTGGTCTACCAGTTTAGAAACAAACTGCTGGAGCTTTTTATATCTCTATACTGACTAAGGGACAGTTGTCAGAGGATGACAAGTAGAGCATTTTCTATTCTCCTAACCCATTTCTAATGCAGATTGTTGGCTGTGAGTGGTGAGATAATGCACAACCAGACAGAGTAATGAGTCTGTCATCACTAGGAGAGCAACCAAAGGGGTGGAGGGGAAAGGGACAGCCAATTCATTGAAAGAATGTGGGACTTGGAATAATAACTCACAAGTTGAGTCCCTGCTCCATTATCACTTGCAGCTATGTGATCTTGGGAAAGTCACTTGGTTCTCTGAGTTTCCTCATGTATGAATGTATGAAATGGGGACAATAGGAATAGCTATTTGTTACTAGAATTACTTTGTGAATTATATTTACTAATGCATGTGTAAACTTGGCAGTATGTATTGGTTATTTGTTATATGTTTAAAGTATTTAATATGTTCTAAATAAGAAGGAGCCCTAGTGTTCTTAATTAGTGAATTGAATTATTAAACATATAGAAGGTGAGTCTTTGGATTTAAGGCTAAAATTATCTCTAGTATATAAACATATAAAAGAAAGAGAAATCCAACTGTTCCTCTGCTAAAAGAAAAAAAATAACTCATAGGAGGTTAATAACTGTGTGCTCTTTCACTGTCCCAGGTGCAAACATTAGGGCATTCAATGGGTAACGCAGCTGGCCCAATTTAGTGCTCAGCACCTGTCTTTATTTCTGCTCTGTTGGAACTTGCAACACAAAGAGTAGCTTCTGAAAAAACTGGCTTTAATATCTTTCTACAATAATGTTCCCAAAAGTTTAGGTTCACAAATAAATAACATTTTTTTTTACCATTTTCTAAAGAGCAAACAGGATTTTATCTAGCTTTTGTTAAAGTGTTTTCCTACTTTCTTTAAAGAAACCAAAAAAGTGGTCACATACAGAAGTCAGATTTTGCCCTCCAAATCCAGAACACAGACATGACCTTAGAACCCTTCCCACTACTCAAAAGCCAGAAAGTCAGAGGAATATGTTAGTTTCCTGGCACAGGTAGTTTAAGAAAATATTCTTATGTGTTGAATGTATAATGGGTGTGCAGTTAATAATGAGTTCATAAGGCAATGCTTATCATTAGATGCTTTGCCATTTCAAAATAAAGATGATTTAAATTTATGTGCACTAAGAACATATAATGGTGTCATAGGCTACTGCTCAGAGATAAGAGATAGGACAACATCAAACAAATGATGAGATGGTGCATTTCTTGGAGGGTGGGTCCCTCCTATTATAGAACATGCTCAGAGTATAGGCCTATGCTTCTAGGCAAAAAACAAGTTGCCCCTACATTGTAGAAGTTGGACTTGAATTAGGTTTTGGAGGTAAATCTGGGAGAGAACCTTAGGCATTATGAATGACCACCACTGGAAAAGGCGGTGGAAAGCAAGCACAGACTTATTTTGTTTTATTTTTCCTGATGGCAGAGGTGGTGGTGTTAATGGTCATGGTGGTGGTATGTGTGCATGTGTAGAAATAAAATATGTGGTTTGGACCCTAAATTTATGCTGAGTCTGTTAAACATTGAAGGAAGAAGTACAGTAGAGCAAATATCAACAACTCGAATGTACTTGGTGCAGCAAGAAAATTACATGATAAAGAGGGAAGGATGAAGCCAGTATGGACTGGGTTGTAATGCTCATGCCTTCTAAAGGCATTCGAAGTACACTTGTTTTTTAAAAACATCATGCAGCCCAAACAAAACAGCTGTATGGGTTCAAGCCATCTCCTGGATTGCAAACTCTAGGCGAAAATGTAAAGAGTAGGGGTTCTGGAGTCAGACTGTCTGGGTCCAGTTCCGGTTAGTTTGGCAAGTTGTTGAACATTTGAAAGCCTCCTTTTCCCCAACTCTGAAATGTAAATAATAAGAAACTTACCCCATTGGATTATTGTGAGGATATTGTGATAGTGTATATACATAACATGCTTAACAGAATGATTAGCATGTAGAAAGCACTTAATAAATATTAGGTGCTTACACACACACATAAGCTATATGTACAAATGATCATTTCCTTTTTCAAACAGCCATCCAGGAAAGCTAGCTGTATACTTCAAAAATAATGTCTTGTGGCATATTCTTTTGAGTGTAATGAATGTCAGCAAATCTTTTTTTTTTTTTTTTCAGAGAATGGGAGGGGATTTGGATTTCAGAAAATATAAGTTCTTTGAAGGAAATGTTGATGAATAAGAGAAATAATCAAATTGGGTAATATAATTTTAAGTAAAATTAAGCTAATAAAAGGGAAGAAGAAGAATTTAGACACAAAAGAATGTATAGAAGGGAGATAGGGATTCAGAGAGAATGGCTCATAAGCATTTTGTTGGGTTATGAGCTCCCTCATATTCTTCTTTATCACATTATCATGATGTTTACATGTTGGAGAGCCCCAGGTCCAGTGATCAAGACTCTTCTCTATAAATCCTTACAGTATCCAGCTGGTCTGATCCAGTTTCATGGCTTTCAATACCTTCTGTTTGCCTAACGTCCTAAATTTGTATCTTCAGCTATACACTGTTCTCTGGATTTTAATCAATATACCCAATCAGCTAGTTGATACCTCCACACAGATATTGAATGAGCTCCTCAAACTTATATCAAGAAGAGAGTTCCTGATATTCACTCCCTCCTTTCCAAACCAGTGTCTCTGGTATTCTTCCTAGTCTCAGCTAATGGTAACTCTGTTCTTCCAGTTATTCAAGATGAAACCTCATTTTTTTTTTTATTTATCACATCTGGTTCATCCCTCATATCTGATTCATCAGCAAATTCTGTCCACTCTCACACCCCTGACTCTATCCCCAGGCCCAAACTACCATCATTTCTCCCCTGGATTATTACAAAAATACTTTCCATTCCTGTTCTTGTTCTCTTCTTAAGCACAATACTACAGTAATTCTGTTAAAATGAAAACCTGATCATATTAGTTCTCTAGGCCTCCTATCTGAGTCAGTTGCTGTCCTTATCATGACTACAAAGCTTTCCATAAACTTTTCTCCTGTTGAACCTATTGGATTTCATCATCTCCCTAACCATTTGCTCACACTTGGTCTCCTTGCTGTTCCTTGCATACACCAGGAGCTACTACCTTCGGACTTCAACTGTTGCTCTTCTCTCTCTCTGGAATTCTTATTCCCTCTATATTTGCATGGATGATTTTCTCACTTCCTTCAGGTCTTTGCTTAAAAGTCACCTTCCCTGGTTACCTCATTTACAAATTTTATTTCCTCCCCCCCATACTTTCCCTGCTTTATTTGTTTTTCCTTAGAAACTGTCTCTCGCTGTAGAAGATGAACTCTATAAAGGTATAAAATTTTGTCTATTTTATTTAGTATATCTCCAGTGCCTTTAATACTCCTCCCCCAATGAAATACTTGATGAATATTTGTTAAATGAATGAATAAATTAATTAATTGCCTTTTGTTACCTATTTTAAAATGATGGAGGAACAATGGAAGAGATAGACAATGAGGTACAGTGGCAAAGTGCTGGGCTGGGAATCCAGGTACTTGGATCCTACTTCTAGCTGTACTACTAAGCAGCCATATAGGTTTGGGGCTGTGGCTTTACTCCATAAGCCTAGATATCCTCATCTGCAAAATGAGGTGGTTAGCTGAGGAAGATGGTTGCTAGAATCTCTTTTATCTCTGGTCTAACAAGGAAGATGTTTACAACAACAAACACTTATGTTGTATTTCAGGGCAATTTAGAACTTTCTGTGATAGATAGTAAGGGTGCATTTTGAAGTTAGCTCCAACAGTCTCTGTCTTTAAGAAAGGACCAAAGCCAGACAGGGGGTAGAAGGGAGGTCATTCCAGTGTTGGTCCTCAGCTCTCATCTAGTGTACACATACTGGCTCGACATACCCTCACCAAGTTCACAACTTATTTTGAATTACTTGAAGTAATGCTGATGCCATAATATCAATTTATATTTTTCCTAAGTATTTCCACATGCATTTATTGCCAGCACATCAGGCAGAAGATGAGACAGGCTTATTAACATCTCCATTTACAGACACTGGAAGCAGAGAACCGGAGAGTTCTTAATTGGAGTTGTCACAAAGGCTGGGGTTGTGGGGGAAGTGGTGGAGGGTAAATGCAGACAACTGTCCTTGAAAAACAATAAAACAATTTTAAAAATAAAAATAAAAAAAGAAAGTTTGTAACAAGACAAGATCAAAATCACATTGCAAGAAGTGTTCTTTTTTGTTAATAGAGTGCTACGATAACATGTTAAGTTCTGAACTGGTAGCATTCTTGCCAAAATCTCTCAGTATGGAGTGTTAAGTTGTATAGAAACATGTATATAGATGTTTCTACAACTCACAGGCTACCAGGGATGCCACAAAATTTTGTTAGAGGCTTAGAGATTTTCAGTGTCATATGGAATTGAGATAACAAAAGCTTCTTGACTCTGGGCTTTTAAGTAAATACCCTTTCCCATCTCTACATTTAAATCATGCAACAATAGTGCTCTTACCCAGTCATTTTACCTTGTAGCAATAAAATTCTGTTCTCTGAATTTCTGGTCAAAAAAAAGCAAATGCATGGAGCAAAATATGCCTCATTATTAAGCAACCGAAAAACCTCTTAAGTTGACAGTAGAAGTGAGCAATGGCAGATATAACTACAGTTATTAACCAATACAGAATTTTTAAAGACAAGAATTCAAAATCCACTTTGAGGAACTGGGAAGTTTATCATGGCATAGAAAGCATAAATAAATTACAAAGACTTAGTTTTATATGTTCAGTATTTAGAATACAATTTAATTAAAGTTCAGATATTTTTCTGAGACCAATTTAAAATAAGCCCATCCTGGCTAGATTTGGCTTCTGGTAAGCTGGGGCTTAGAGACTGGGGGAGGCCTATAGGATTCCAAGATCAAGTATGGTGAAACTACAAGGTTGAACCATGTCTCTTTTGCTGGAAAAGCTGGAGAGTGGGTTCTAAAAGCTGGATTCCATAATTGTACCTTTAAAATACCACAGTTTTTGTTAACAACATCAAATATATCACAGTGAGGAGAAAGCTGAGAAATCCGAGTATGGAAAACACAATGTATGCAGTAGTGTCTGGCACCTTAACGTAGGAAGTGCCAAAGGCACAATACCATGGGGAATCTTCCTGACAAGGGAACAGATTAAACTTCCCTCTTGGCCCCAGCACCTGAGAAACAGTGCAGTGGTCAGAGTGAGGCTTCTGCACATGAAGTTCATGTTAGAGCTGCCAAGACCAGTAGTCAGATAAACGCCATTCCAAAAGTTAACAAGCAAAACAGGCTGCAAGAATTTTGCGAAGCATATTAGAATGAAACAAAGCTTCAGTAAAAATCAACAGATAAAGAATAACTTTGAGTAATTTCATAAAGCAAGACCGATCATACTGAAAGGAAGTAGCATCAATCCTAGGGCAGCATAGCAGAGATATTCACCAGATCTGGGCCAAACAGGAAGATGGTCCCAGCTGAACCCACTGAGGTTGTGCTCTTAGTCATACTAGTTATGGTGCTTTTCAGTGTATTCAGAGGGACTGAAAACCAATTTCAGAACCTCATTGCTTATTATTTATATTTGTATGTATTTTTTTGTCTATGAGTATGGTTTGAGTCATTCCCCGTGAGTACTTCTGTCCTAGTCATGGTCCTCAGCTAAAAGAACACTTCTAATGATTGTTATATTTAGATACTTGGACTAGGTGAACCCTGAATATTCATGATAATTGTCAAGATTCTGACATTTAAGAATGCTGTATTAGCAGGGCCAAAATGTATTTCAGTAACAATTTATAGTTTACCATTCTTTGAGAGATACTGGTTAGATTCCTTCTTTCTATATATTGCATCTGAAATTGTATCTGAAATTATATGCTCCAGAATAATTATAAACAGGTTACAAAAGTATTTATGAACATTTTAATAAAAATTTTTCTGCTATTATAAAAGTGGCTTCTCAGAAGCTATAAGGTACAGCTTAATATGTGTCTTTAGCACACACACACAGGAAAGAAAAGTGAATTCTTTTGGACAGGAGACTATGGTAACACACAAATTCACATGCGAGAGAGTCTATCCACAAATCTTTTCTCTTTATCAAGACCTAACTAAAACTGACACTAAGTTAGTTCTTCTACCCAGGTTACTCAGTGTCCAGTGGGTAACACAAATCTGACTATGTTATACTTTGGCATAAAATCTTCTGTGCTTCCTTGTCACTTATGGGATGAAGCTTGAAGTCCATTCTAGAGCGTATGCAACTTCCTCTTATGCTGTCCAGGCTTCACTTTTTTTTTTTTTTTGTCTTTAGTGGCAGCACACTGCTTCTGGGTCTTTGCACACTGTTTCTTTCCTCCTTTTCTTGGTTTTATGCTTTTCCCTCTGAAGTAGTTTCATCTCATTTTCTTCCGACTATTCATATTAAAACTGAGTTCAAGTGTCACCTCTTTCAGCAAGCCCTTTAAGATAATGCCTCTACCCTGTTCCTCCTCACCTCTTTCAGGCCTTCTGGTCTCAGCAGTTTGGGTGAGGTACCTCTCTGGGTTCCCATGAGACTCAATGAGGATTATTATAAAACATTCTGTTTATTTATCTGTCTCCTTCAGTAGACTCCAAGTTTCTTGAAGTCAGAGGCTCTTTATTTTACTCAGCTTGTCTAGCTCAATGTTTGGTATATAGCAGCTGAAATAAATATTAGCTATTACTTAATTGAAATAATATTGTCATTCAAAAATAGCAATCTTAAGAAACCTAGCAGAATTTGTTATGACAGAACACATATTATAGTCCAGTTTTGAAATCTAACAAGAATGATAACTTGTCTAATTGAGTTTTTATCCACATGGGTTTCTTATCAAATTGGCATAAAAGCATTGCAAAGAAATCAAGAAATAAGGAGTCAGATGAATGAATTTTTCCTATATACCTCCTCAGGTTCTTGTTGCCTCAATGTCTCCTCAATTCTTCAAGGAATTGTGCTTAAAGTTCATAGGACAGGCTGGAGAATTGGGAGCTAATGGGCTCCTTGACTTTGACAGTAGGAGGCTGGGGAGCAGCCATCAGCACACAGGGGTTTATCTACCACCACAAGTGGCAATTCTGGCTTTGCCACAGGCACACACTTATCAGTGTGTTATCAGGACAATAGCTGGCCTGGCTGAAGCTCAACCATCAACCTATCTATTAAAATATGGGCAGAATGTAGTCTCAGTGTGTCATCAAATTCCAGACCAAATAATATCTGAACAGAAGTAATAATAGAAGTTCAGATTAATTACAGAGAATTTATTAGGATACTTTATTAATAAAAGCCATAGAAATATAAAGAAAGGCTTATAGATAGGATTTTCCACATGGCATGTGAGAAGGAACATTTTACATATTAGGAAATGGTATTGTGCATTTGTCTTTTTTTTTCCCAAGGGGTGTGTGTGTGTGTGTGTGTGTGTGTGTGTGTTTGGTGATCTCTGGTTAAAAGTCTGTTTTTTTCAATATATAAATCATCCCTTTTTGGATACTTAAAATATATTGGAGTGCATATTGTACATGATGCAGTGTGATTCATAGTGTCTCATTGGAATTATATAGGCTTTTCCTGTTTTTATGCACTTAATACCAGTCTAGCCACTCACTAGACCATTAGTAATTCTACTTTAGACTTCTGGAAGGTTAGCAAGGTTGAAAAAAGTTAGCTGGAGAATTAGACTACAGGATATCGTGTGTATTTAAAAATCTGTGTCATAGTATATTGGAATTTCAAATCTCTTTCTCTGATATCCTACCAGTTTTATTTCCTGTTCCTTCCCAGAGGGTACCCTCTGCTCTACTGAGTTTCCTCCCCTCAGCCCCCACACTGTCCTGAGAACTTGCTGTGCTCATTTCTACCTGTGTTCCTTCCTCATGCTCTTTCCCTATAACTGGGCTGTTCTTTCCTTTCCTGTTTTATGTTATTTAAGGCCTGGGAATTCTTCAGGTTGCAGCTCATTTATCCCCTCCTCTATCAATCTTCTTCAAGTTCTTAAATATATTTTTTCCTCTTCTTTAAGTATTTAACAATTTTTCATTTTGTTTAACTGTAACTCCTATAGTTATAATTATTAACTGTTTCAGGTGTATGCGTTGGCTTTAACAAATCTTCATAGTAACTCCCATCCATCCTTAAGATTCTGATTCTAGATGGTCTCCTTAACCAAATAGTGAGCTCTGTGGAAGGAGAGGTTCAATTTTTTTTGAAGCTCCATATACTGACTAGAACAAAACAAAGTATATAGATGCCTAATAAGTATAGTATGAATTATTGAAAGAATTGAAATTGAGATCTTAAAAAATCTAATAAGACATTTACTTTCATGAAGAAGACATAGCGAGGTATTCAGAATGAAACCATTTGTACTCAACTAATAAAATTCGCATTGATATCTGCTTTTTTTGCTAACTACTTATACTTTATGCCCATTGAATAAGAAAATGACTGATTAGATAGATTCACCAATTGAATTCTCATCAGCAGCTATGTGGAGGCTGTATTCTAAAACCTACAGCTTATATTAACTCATAGAACCATAAACCAACAACCTTAGACAAATTATCCTTCTATATTTGATTTTACTTATCTTCTCTTCTGAGGAATTTATCTGAGAAAGGATAAAAAATCACAAGGGCACAAGGGCACAAGGGCACAACACAATAAAGAGACAGCATCATCTGTCATAGAAGATGAAACAGGACAACTATTAATTTCTGCCATGGGAAACTGACTCTATAAAGTTTTTGACATGTTTGAGGGTCACAGTAAATGGGTTTATTGGTTCCTTCTCTGAACTCTATCCTTTGTTAAGCCCACTGCTTCCAGGGAGGCTGAAATTCTTGTTAGAGAAAGATAGCACATTAGTTTAGTCTTAATGCTTAGATGTTATCTTTTCTTACGTCCTCTCTGTGCTTCCCATGGACTTCTTCTTCTAAACAGAGTGTCTTCATGCAGACATCTGAGTAGCTGAACAAATGCACTATCAGTGGCCAGGTTTGTCTTTTCAGGGTTTATTGTAAATGAGTTGCCAGTGCAGGAGTACATTACTTTGCATTGTTTCCCATCTTTCCAGCTCTACTTATGGTTTTCCTTACTCTTTTTCCATGGGGATTGTATGTCCCAAAAAAGTCTTCAGAGCTTCATCCTGTCTCAGGCTGTTTTTCTAGGGAACTTTGGCAATAATGATTTGTTTATATGCTTGTCCCTTCTTGGAGACTGTAAACCCCTTGAAAGCAGGAATCATGTCATACTTTTTGCTATATCTGCCTCAGAACCTGACATAAAATAGACCCAAGTCTCTGTTCATGTAACAAACCTGAATGCAAATACAGGAAATCATAGAATAAAAATGTCTTTAATCTTATTGAGTAATAACATCTTCTTTATATAGGGAATATAATGTGCTATTTGAATCATGGAGAAAGAAAGAAAAATAAAGTTTCATTAAGCCTTTAATTCAAAGCTCCTGTGGTATTTTTGCAATTTTGACAAAAATGAACCCTAAAAAATTCAAAATCTGTGCAATATATTTAAATATCTTATGATGTGGCTACCTATTAAAGGTAAAGGATAAATAAATAGCAAGTAATAAGCATCTAAGGGATTTGATAGGAAATAAAGGCAGAAAGCCCATTATGTTTATAAAAAGCCTAAATAAGCCTAAATAAAGCCAGGTCAGAATAAAGCAAATATCAGCACCTTCTGTTGAATTTTCAATAAACCACAGATGACAAACATTCATCTCATTTAACTTAGTCCAACTTGAGGGTTGATCAGAGTACTTTATTTTCCAAATTGGATTAACAATAGTGAAAAAATTCTGCCATTACAGATATGAGGGTGGTGGGAAGTTTCAAACCCAGGGTAATTTATGATTGAGAATATACCGTGATCATGAATGCTTTATTTCTGGGTGTAAGACCTAGTGTGAGCCCCATGTGACTGCACTCAAGTCTGGGCACAGATAAAACAATATGCATGTTATAGGAATTTACGTATCTAATCTGAACATTAACTTTACCCTTTTAACTTTTATTTCCAGATTTATTTCAAAGTATCTAGAATGTGAGTGAAAGTGTTTTAAATTTCAGAATCCCAAGTTTAAGCATTTCAGAAAATCTGACATTAGAGAGGTCCAGATGGTAAATAGGAAGAATGAAAGATACCAATTTTTTGAGCTAGAAGCTTTGCATGTATTATCTCACTGAATTTAGATGACGATATTCATAGGTATATTATTTCCATCACATACGTGAGGAACCAAGGCCCAGTCAGTTTTACTTTGAGGACCACTCAGTGAGTAGGTGGTAGACTTAGAATGTAAGCCCAGGCCTACTGAAGTCCGAGTCCCTGCTCTATTGACTACATCAGGCTGCCTATTTATCATTAACTCTTGGCAAAATCTAAGTTCTTATTGTTTCTTATCAAATTCCCCATTCTCATCTAAGGGACAGCTATCAATTTGCCAGCCTTTTACTCTGTCATTGGGACTTGATTTTAAAATAAACTGGACTGCCTTGGAGGATTGATCCAAAAGAGTGAGAAGTATGGTTTGGATACAGTGATATTCAGGGTTCTCCAGAGAAACAGAACAAAATGAACCGTCATAGATACTGTAGTCTCTGTCATCACAAGATGTTACTAAACCACCAAAGTCTTTAGTGTCATTCTAAGCTTAACAATAAATGAGGATGATAATTGAAGTCAGACCTTAAAATTCTGCCTTTGTTTTTAACTTTAGTTCTAGGTTTGGTACCCATATTCGTGTGATATTTATTTTGATACAATAAAATGTAAAGAACCATAGACCAATAACTCAATGAAAAAGCTAAAGATATATTTTGCTTGGAAAATCTACTCAATTATTCTACTTTTTGAATACCTGTTTTGTAAATGTATTGCTGTCAAAGTATTCTCTACCAATGGAATGTTTAGTCACTACTGATGAGCAAGGTGCTTTGTTTTCTAGGATGGGAGATGTCTTATATATTGGAAATGGTCTATATTTTGTAGAGTCTCACAAACAAATAAACAGTGAGGTACTATTATTAAAGTGTGTGTTTCTGTGTGTATTTAGATGTCTTGACATTGAGTCAAAAATCAAGGTATTATTTTTTTCTTTTTTATTTTAACATACTTTTTTTTTTTTTTTACTCTTTTCATTTCTTTCTTCAGAAACTGCAAATATCATCATGCAGAAATTTCACTTTTTCAGTTTCCTGAGCTCATAGGTCACATTGTTTTTTTTTTCCTGGAATCTCTACCTGGCTCAGTAACCAAGGCAACAAATCCCTGGTTAATGATTCACTAGAAATTCACTGTGGAGGTGGCTTATTAGTTTTTTTCCCCAAGAGCTGGGATAAAAGGCTTGCTTGTGATTTTTTTCATCTTCTTCTTCTTTCTCTCTTATTTGCAATACAGACAACCTAAGGTAAATTTCATTAAAATTAAAGACAAAAATATCCAGTACTTTAAACTACTATTTTGAGACTCACAGTATTTGTATATGTAAATAGAAGACACTAATAAGTTTAAGAATATTTTATGACTTTTTTTTAGTTTGCATTTTGACATGTGGATAAATATAAAAAATAACTTAAAGATGGTGGTTTTACATACAATCTTCCAGAAGTGAATCAAGAAGAATCGGAGAATCTGAATAGAATAATTATAATTAGTGAAATTGAAGCAGTAATAAAAAAAAGCTCCCAACAAAAAGCATCCTAGACTGAATGGCTTCACTGGTGAATTTTACTAAACATTCAGAGAAGGGCTAACACCTATTCTTCTCAAACTATTCCAAAAATTCAAGAGTAGGGAACTTTCTCAAGTTCATTCTATGAGGCTAGCATTATCTTAATTCGAAAACCAGATAAAGACACTCCAAAGAAAAAAATTATAGGCCAATATCCCTGATAAAGATGAATTCAAAAATTCTCAACAAAATATTAGTAAACTAGATCCAGAAATACCTTAAAAAACAAACCATGATCAAATGAGATTTATTCTAGGGGTGCAAGGTTGGTACAATGTAAGTGGTATGCTACATAAACAAAATAAAGGATAGAAATCACATAATCATATTAATGGATGCAGAGAAAGCATTTGATAAAATCTAGCACCCATTTGTGATAAAAACTCTCAGCAAAGTGGGAAGAGGGGGAACATACTTCAACTTAATAAAGGTCATATATGAAAAACCCATAGCCAATATCATACTAAATGGGCAACAACTAAAGGCATTTTCCTTAAGATTGGGACAAAGGTAGGGATGTTTGCTTTCACCAGTGTTATTCAACATAGTATTAGAAGCCCTAGCCACAGCAATCAGACAAGAAGAAAAAATAAAAAGCATCCAAATTGGAAAGGAAGAAATAAAACTGTCATTATTTGTAGATGATATAATACTGTATACAGAGAACCCTAAAGATTCTACCAAAAAACTACTAGAACTGCAACTTAATTTAGTAAATTAGTAGGATACAAAGTATATATCTAGAAATCAGTTGCATTTCTATAGATTAATAATGAACTATCAGAAAGGGAAACTAAGAAGATCCTATTTACAATGGAAACAACAATAACAATAACAAAAAACAAATCTAAGAATAAACTTAACTAAGGATATACTTGGGAAACTATAAGACACTGAAGAAAGGAATTGTAGAAGACACAAATAAGTGGAAGCATATATTGTGTTCATGGATAGGAAGAATTAACATAATTAAAATGTTAACACAAAGCAATCTAAAGATTCAACACAATTTCTCTCAAGATACCAATGGCATATTTCACAGAACTGGAACAAATATACCAAAAATTTATGGAAACACAAAAGACACTAAATAGCCATAACAATCTTGAGAAAGAAGAATGAAATTGGTGGTATCATGCTGCCTGATATCAAACAATACTACAAAGTCATAGTAATCAAAATAACATGGTATAGGCATAAAACTGGACATATAGATCAATGGATCAGAATAGAGAGCCCCCCAAAACCCATGCTGTTATGGTCAATTAATATTTGACAAAGGAGGTGAGAACATACAATGGTGTAAAGATAGTCTATTCAATAAATGGTGTTGGGAAAATTGAACGTATACATGCAAAAACAACAACAACAACAACAACACTAGACCATCCTCTTACACCATAAATAAGAATACACTCAAAATGGATTAAAGACTTAAATTTTAGACTCAAAACCATAATAATCCTAGAAGAAAATACAGGCAGTAAAATCAGACATTTCACAAGCGATATATTTTCTGACACATCTCCTTGGGCAAGGGGAATAAAGGAAAAAATAAATAAATGGGTCGAAGAAGTTTTTGCAGAGCATATAAACCATCAACAAAGTGAAAAGACAACCTACTGAATAGAAGAATATATTTACCAATGGTACATCTGATGAGGGGTTAATACCCTAAATTTATAAAGAACTTATATTGTAAAACACAACACCAAAAACCAAACAATCCAATTAGAAAATAAGCAAAGGATCTGGATAGTTCTCCAAAAAGGACATACAGATGGCCAATAGACATGAAAAGATGCTCATCATCACTAATCATAAGAGAAATGTAAACCAAAACCTCACACCTATCAGAATGGCTCTCATCAATAAATCATGCAAAAAACAAGTGCTGGGATGGACGTGGTAAAAAGAGTACCCTCTTGCACTGTTGGTGGGAATGCAGATTGTTGCAGCCACTTCGGAAAGCAGTATGAAGTTACTTAAAATAATTAAAAATGAAACTATCTTTCAACCCAGGATCCCACTTCTGGGAATACACTCTAGAATCTCAAAACACCAATAAAAAAGAATATATGCACCCCTATGTTTGTAGTAGTGTTATTTACAATAGCCACAATTTGGAAACAGCTCATGTGCCCATGGATAAAAGAGGTGAGTGGATAAAAAGCCATGGTACATTTACACAATAGAATACTACCTGGCCATATAAAGAAGGAAATCTTACTTTTTGGGACAGCATGGATGGATTTGGAGAGTATTATGCCAAGTGAAATAAGCCAGTCAGAGAAAGACAAATATCATGATTTCACTTATATGTAGAACCTAAAGAACAAAATAAACTAACAAACAAAATAGAAACAGATTTATAGATACAGAGAACAGTCTGACAGCTGTCATAGGGGAGAGGGTAGGGAGGCTGGGTAAAAAGGTGAAGGAATTAAGCCTAAAAAACCCCTCATATACAGACAATGGTATGGTGATTACCAGAGGGAAAGGGAGGTGGAGGGAGTGGGAAATGGTAAAAGGAGGATAAATGGTGATGGAAGGAAATTTGACTAGGGATGCATAGAATACAATATACGGATGATGTATTATAAAATTGTATACCTGAAACTTATATAATTTTATTAACCATTGTCACCCCAATGAATTCAAGAAACAAGTCAACTTTATGAAAATCATTAAATGTGAGAAGAAAATGACAAGAGGCCAATACAAACAAACAAAAAACTAAGCTAAAAAATCCCTCGGTGTTGCTTAAAAATATTTCACAGTATGCAAAGATAGAGTTTTAATGGATGAATAATTCCAAATGTATTTCTGGAAAGTGATTTTTTCTATCAAGATATTACAAGGGAAGCAAGAGGGGGAAGAAATGATAGAATGACATTTCACATGTTTCTCAAGTGTTTACAAAAGAGAAAAAGGCAGTGACACTGGTGAACACAGTTACCTGTCTTGAAAGTGCTAAAAGGATTGGACCTCTTAAGGAAGGCATCTAGGAACAGAGAAGGCATTAACTAGGGACTTTTAACATATTTCTCCTTGGAGCTTTGAGTGTTGTGTTAAAAAAGGTAAAAATAACTAAAATCATGAGTCAAGAACTGTTAACTCAAGGAGATATTTTAGATCATCCAATAAGAATTGGAGACAACTAATACAAAGAATTGGTCTTTAAATTAATGGGAGGTAGTTATCTACTGTGTTTTGGTTGTTCATTTATCAAAAACCTGATAATTAAAAGATTATATGACTTTTGAGAGCTTTAGAAAAACATAGTGATGAACAGAGAAAGTCTAAATACACTACCAGTATATCATTTATTTTTATGTTAAAATATTTGAAATTGTCTCTCGAGAATAAATAAGAATTTCATTTGATAGTTTTGTAGAACATGTTTGCCATTAAGGGACATCATGGCAGTATAGCACAGACTCTCAAAGATGATTACTATTCTGACTACACTTATCACCAGGAAAGACAATCAATCACCTGAAAGTCAAAAGTGGGTGCAGTACTACCACAGGGAGCTGTAGCTTGGGTTTGTCCTACCTTGTCCATGTACCCCCTATCACAATTTTGTCTGGAGTCTACTGCGCCTTTCCTCTTGGCCTGCAAGCTTTGGGTTGAAGTTGCCTTTACCCCTGGCTCCCTTAGGTAAGGAGCCCTTACCTAAACTGTCAGTCAATGTCACCAATCTGGTTTCAACCAAGAAGACTGAATACAAACTTTTGTTTGCGTGTGATGGTTATGGGAACCTGAAATTGCAGGAACCACTGAAGGAAGCCCAAGAATGTAGTCAACTCAGAGGAAGCAAAGAAAGTAGGTGATTTCATCTGAGTTCTGAATAAAGTCATTCCCGAAGTCACTAGAGTGAACTTTTCTTTTACATGAATAGCAAAAATATTTTGGTATACTCCAATTTAAGCTATATTCCCACTTCCAACTAAAAGATTTCTAAAACACTTGAACTCTTTAGCTTATCTATAGGTGTAGAACCTCCAGAAGCCTGTATCTTGGTTAGGAGATAAAGAATAATAGCAACCCCCCCCCCCCAGAACTGTTAGGATATATGCTCTGCTGTTCTGATTTAGTCAATGCACAAAAGATACACAGGAGGGAGGAGATAAGGACTGGTCATGAGAAGGCTTTCAGAAGGAATTGGGCAGCATAGTAAAAAAGGAAAACAACTGGGCTAACTGCCCACATTATGCATGAACAAAAATTTAAGTGTGCATGATGGCAGATAGTTTGGAAATTTTGAAAATTTCTTGTAGTTTTCTCCACTGAGGTTGTCTACACTGCTCAACATTTGAGTGAACAGATACTAGTAAGAATTGGTTCAGTTTTTGGATCATAATTTGTGAATCAGGGTACCGACTGAGAGAATATTTTAAATGCCTTTGTAGCAGATGTGAACAACATTTTTCATTATTAATGTGATTCTTCTCAAAAGAAATAATGAATGTTCTGGTTTTAGGCTCTTGCAAGTGGTTCTTTTCTTTACAGACTTTTTCTTTGCCTTGTGAGAACATAGAAGATATCTGCTATTCAGTAATAAGAAATATTTGTTCTCCAATTACTTTGTTCCTGTTGCTGAAAGGTAATGCTGGAATAAAGTTGAAGATCAATCGGAAATGATGTTCTGATATTTTCGTGCATGAGTAGAGGTTGAGTGCTTCTTTATTTTAAATTGAATAGGTGAGGCATAGGACACTGGGGTCAGCAAGTTAATTAGAAAGGAATAGAGAGTCTGCTTACTGAAATATTGAGAGTATGAAGGATCCTAACATTAGTAATCTTCAGTGAAGAAAGAGTGGATGGATTTTATTAGGGATGCTAATAAAAATCAGGAAAACATATTTTTGAGAGACTATTGGAGACAGATTAATTACAGAATTTAGGTCTGAAAAGCTGAATCTGGTGTGAGAATGAGTGCATTGAACAGTATCAAATAAAGTAGCAGGTCTATCTTATTCATGTCAAATACAAGAATCTACTTTATTCTTGATGGTATTGTAATTAAATATTTGTCTCAATAAAATCATATGTAGAACTGAAAAAATAGAGAAGAGGTTATGGAAAATATAGTGAACAAAGTAGCAATTTTTCAGGAAAGTAAATTTATTGTGTGTCAATTATATTTATTTCTCTTGTGAAAAAGAACTCAGAGAACATCTTGGATATTTAGAGTATTTCAGAACAGAGCAGATAATGGTAAATCAAGCCTGTGAAATTGCAATTTAAGGTAAGTGGAAATATGATATTATAGGAAGCTTACAGGGTAGGGTACTGAAGTCTTTTTTTAACAGCTGTCAGGAAAAAGTACCAAAATAATGAAATATCTTCCTTTTTTCCATAAGTGATTCTCAGGAAATAAACAAAAATGAAATGAATATTATCCTGATGTTTTGTGTTACAGAACTCAAAGCAGTAGTTATTATAGATATGTCTATGTCAGCTGAAGAACTGAATCAACAGATTGTCAAACAAGCTCAGTCCCATGGCCTCATGCATGTCCAAGAACTTTACCAGCAAGCTCTTCCTTAAGCCCTGAAATGGAAACAAATAAGCAAACACAGCTCTATAAAACAGCACAGTTACCACAATGAGAGAGAGAGAGAGAGAGAGAGAGAGAGAGAGAGAGCGAGAGAGAGAGAGACTGGCATAGACTGGAAGCCAGTTTGGCCTTTCTGAGGTAGATTAGATGTTTCTTTTGATTACTGTTATTACCCTTTTCTGATAATTGAACATGTATGATCATTGAACCCACTGGGAAATAAATATTATTATAAAACTAATAAGAGAATTTCCTAATGGGTTTAGGAGTTAAATGCCTTTCAAAGATATTGTGTTTTAAGGTAACATGAAAGTCTTGACTGTGAAAGACTTTTAAACAGGGGTACTAAAAAATACTAAGTAGTATTTAAAATACTCATTTAAGTATTTAAAGTACTTATGTCTTTGCATATACTGAATCTGTAACTTGTTATTTGTCTTTGGCCTACTACATGGTATACTTGCTACTAGCATTTCCTCTTCCAATTCATTTTCCATGTTGCAGCCTGGGTAGTCCTTACAAAATGATTTGCTGTGTCCTCTTGTTCTTCCCCAATACTTCCTTTAAGACTATGGCAACCATGGGAATGCACCTCACAGATGTCCAAGTATAGGGTGCATAATCGACCTTGGGATTCAGCTGCTATACACTTTTAAAATATCCATTTTTTTACTCTTCAGTATGGTGTAAGAAGGTGGCCTAGTTTCATTTTTTTTTTGCATGTTATCTGTCTAATTTTCCCAATACTATTTTTTGAATAGACTATCTTTATTCCATTATATGTTCTTGCCTCCTTTGTCATATATTAACTGAGCATGTAGGCATGGGTTTATATCTGGACTCTCTATTCTGTTCCATTGATCTATGTCTGTTTTTGTGCCAGTACTATGCTATTTAGATTACTATGACCTTGTAGTATAGTTTGATATTAAGTAGTATGACACCACCAACTTTGTTATCTTTTTTAAGATTTCTATGTTTATTTGAGGTCTTTTGTAGTTCCACCTAAATATTTTTATTATTTGTTGTAGTTCTGTGAAAAATGTCATTGGTATTTTGATAGGAGTTGCATTGAATCTATAGATTGTTTTGGGTAGTAGGGACAATATAATGATGTTAATTCTTCCTATCTATGAGCATGGTATATGCCACCATTTATTTGTTTCTTTTTCAATTTCTTTCTCCAATGTCTTATAATTTTCCATGTACAGCTCTTTTAACACCTAAATTTATTCCTAGGTATTTATTTTTGATGCAATTGTAAGTGGGATTGTTTTCTTAGTTTCCCTTTCTCATAGTTCATTATTGGTATATAAAAATACAATTGATTTCTGAATGCTTATTTTATATACTACTTTACTTAATTCATTTATTAGTTCTATTAGTTTTGGGGGGAATCTTTAGGGTTCTCTGTATACAGTATCATGTTATCAGCAAATAATAACAGTTTTACTTCTTCCTTTCTAGCTTGGATGCCTTAATTTTTTGTTGTCTGATTGCTGTGGCTTGGACTTCCAGTACTTTGTTGAATAAGAGTAGTAAAAGAGGACATCCCTGTCTTATCCCCAATCTTAAGGAAAATGACTTTAATTTTGCCTATTTGGTATAATATTGGCTGCGGATTTGTCATGTATTTTTTTAATATATATTTTTAACTTTTTTGTTTTAAACATATTTATTTGTTTTTAGACAGAGGGGAAGAGGAAAGAGAGGGAGAGAAACCTCAATGTACATTTGCTTCTCACATGCCCCTGCACTGGGGACCTGGCCTGCAACCCAGGCATGTGCCCTAACTGAGAATTGAACCAGCGCCTCTTTGGTTCGCAGGCCCATGCTCAATCCACTGAGCCACACCAGCCAGGGCTATCATGTATGGTTTTTATTGTGTTTAGGTATGTTCCCTCTGTTCCCCCTTTCTTGAGAGTTTTTGTCATAAATGGTGCTGGATTTTATCAAATGATCTTTCTGCATCTATTAATATCATCATGTGGTGCTGGCAATAGCTGAGTACTGCCAATTCCAGTCCCACAAAATTTGAAAACATGCAGAGGGAGGGCTGGGGTGGGGCTGGGGCACTGAGAAGTTGGAGAGTGAGCTCTGTGGCACAGTAGGATGGAGATTGCTGACAGGTGAGCATGGAATTTCGAATGGACATTGTGGCTTTAGCATTGTCTGTGATGACCAGTGCATCTTCTAAAATGGCTGCAGGGTGGAGAGCCAAACTGTGACCTTAGGATCCTCTCTGATAAGAAATTTCTTACCCAAATGCACAGTGTCCTCTGGCTGGCAGGCTCTCCTTTGCATGGCCAAAGACCTGATATTGCAGGGTTTCCTCAAGCAGGCTGGCCCAGGGTGGAGTTCAGTCACACACACACACACACACACACACACACACACACACACACACACACACACAAATATCAGGGTTGACATGAAATCAATGTTATTGTGGTAACATTGGCCAGATTTTTACATGAGAGCTGGGCCTCTCTTTTCACAGCTTTTTTTGGGGGAGGGGAGTGATTAGTGGTGATAATGATGATGATGGTGGTGGTGGTAGTATTTGTTTTCAAAAAATTTAAAAAAGAATGTTATAAATTCAAAACAGGAGAATTGAATGAACTCCCCCACCAGGCAGTGCAACATGGAATAAAAGAAGCCATGAGATTGGACAGAGCTGTCTCTTCTCTTCTGTGGAGGGGCTGGGCCTGGGGAAGTGAATGAATGAGAGAGAAACTGAATTCAAGAAAGTGGGAGTGGCAAGGGCAGGGGAAGAAAGGGAACCACAACCTTTTACTTTAAACCTTAAGGTCTAAATGTAAATTGAAAACTTTGAATAAATTTGGACAAGAAAAGAAACCATTATTTTAGAGTAGATTGAAGCTGTTTTAAAAACAAAGAAACTGAACTAGAACATCTTAACTTTTTAAAAGTACATTGTATTGATTATGCTGTTACAGTTGTTCCATTTTTTTTCCCTTTGCCCCCCTCCACCTGGCGCCCTCTATCCCTCCATAATCCCCCCTCCCTTAGTTCATGTCCATGGGTCATGCGTGTAACTTCTTTGACTTCTCCTTTCCTATATTATTCTTAACATCCCCCTGTCTATTTTGTTCCTACCATTTATGCTTCTGGATCCTTGAACCATTTCCTCCTTTCTCCCCCTTCCTCCTCCCAGCCGATAACCCTCCAAATGATCACCATACCTATGATTCTGTTTCTGTTCTAGTTATTTGCTTAGTTTGTTTTTGTTTTTAACTTTTAGATGCAGATGTTATAGTTATGAGTTTGTTGTCATTTTCATGTTGATAGTTTTGATCTTCTTCTTTTACTTAAATAAGTCTGTTTAACATTTCATGCAATAATGACTTGGTGATGATGAATTCCTTTGGCTTTACCTTGTCTGGGAAGCACTTTATCTGCCCTTCCATTCTATATGATAGCCTTGCTGGATAGAGTATTTTTAGTTATAGGTACTTGATTTTCATCATTTTGAATATTTCTTGCCAGACCCTTCTTGCCTACAAAGTTTCTTTTGAGAAATCACCTGACAGTGTTATGGAAACCCCTTTGTAGGTAACTGTCTCCTTTTCTCTTGCTGCTTTTAAGATTCTCTTTTTGTCTTTAACCCTTAGCATTTTAATTATGATGTATCTTGGTATGGTCCTCTTTGGGTCCAAGTTGATAGGGACTCTCTGTGCTTCTCAGACTTGCATGTCTATTTCCCTCACAGAATTAGGGAAGTTTTCTTTCATTATTATTTCAAATAGATTTCCAAGTCCTTGCCCTTTCTCTTCTCCTTCTGGCATCCATATTATGCAAATGTTGGACCTTTTAAAGTTGTCCCAGAGGCTGCTTATACTACCCTCATGTTTTTGGATTCTTTTTTCTTCTTGTTCTCATTGGTTGTTTTTTGCTTCCACATGTTCAAATCATTGATTTGATTTTTGGCTTCATCTACTCTACTGTTGTTTCCCTGTAAATTGTTCTTTATTCCAATTAACGAATCCTTCATTTCTGAGTGGATCCTTTTTATGCTCCTGAGGTCCTCACTAAGTTCCTTGAGCATCCTTATAACCAGTGTTTTGAACTCTGCATCTGATAGATTGCTTATCTCCATTTTGTTTAACCCTTTTTCTGGAGTTTTGATCTGTTCTTTCATTTGGGCCATGTTTCTTTGCCTCCTCATTTTGGCAGCTCCCTGTGTTTATTTCTATGTACTTGGTAGGGTTGCTTTGACTCCATGTCTTGGTAGTGTGGCCTGGTGTAGTAGGTGTCCTGTAGAGTCCAGTGGCACAGCCTCCCCTATTACCCAAACTGGGTATTCTAGGTGTGCCCTTTGAGTGGGCTGAGAGTGCACCCACCTCATGTAGTTGAGCCTTGGTTGCTGTTAGCAGATCAATGGGAGGGATTTACCCAGGCCAGTCAGCTGCAAGGACTGGCTATGACCAATGACCACCAACCTCTGCCCTCTGTGGAGGATCAGCTGTGCAGGTCCAGGGTGGTGGTTCTCCAAAGTGGTCTGTAGCTATCCACTGGGTGCACTGGCCCTAGGGTTTTTCAGGTGATGCAGGCCAAGGTCAGCCCCCACCTGTGTTTTGCCTGGGGTTACCCTTCCTGGGCTGTAAAGCAATCTGAGAATGCTGTTACTTATGTTGGGCTTAGTGATTTCCAGGTGAAGCCAAGCTGTGAAACTAATTTGCTGCTGCTAGTGCCCAGCCTGGAGCTCAATGAGGCCAGCTGTTGCTTGTTTGAAAGGATTTAAGAAGCTGTGAAGCACAGACCCAGACAAGTTATTCATATGGAAAAGAAGCGTGGGTGGGTCTGTAAATTGGGTGGGATAGAGCCTCTGGGGATATCTAAGGTGGGTCAAACAGTGTTAGCTAGGTTGATGGAGTCTCAAATATGGCACCAGCCTTTCAGGGCCATGGCTGTGCAAGGGTGGGGGGGGTAGTGCTCAGAAAAGGGACAGTGACTTCTGCTTATCCCAATGCAAGACACTTCAGCCTCAACCAGTATTCCTCTGGTACCCTACAAACTACCACCCTTGTGCTGGAGCTCAGAGGTAGTGAGCCTGAATAGGTGAATCCATTTGTGGGATTTTAAAGAACTGCTTGGGACTCCAGAAGTTTCTTCTGCTAACTCAATCCCTGCTGGTTTTTGCAGCCAGAGGTTGTGGGAACTTCCTTCCTGGTACTAGAATCCTGGGTTGGGGGTTCTGGTGTGGGGCTGGGACTCCTCACTCCTGAGATATCCCTGACAAATTTTTATCTACCACCTGTGGGTGAGAGACCAGCACGTTCTGCATCTGCACTCCTCCTACCAGTCTTGATGGATGTGGTTTATTCTGTAGCTGTCAGACTTCCACTCAACTCGATTTCTGATAGTTCCAACTGAAGGTTGTTCTGTATTTTCGTTTTAATTTTGATGTCATTGTGCGAAGAGGTGAGCCGTGTCTATGATATCATCTTGACTGGAAGCCTTAAATTTTTAATTTTTTCTTTACAGGTTACCAAGACTACTTTTGATTGAGGAAACTAGAAAGTTAGTAACTGCTACAAGTGAATGCCAGGCAGTGGCACATGTCAGTTTTCCAGGGTCCTGCCTTGCGGAGACACTGAATGCACTGTTCACACTGCTGGAATAAATTGCGGCAGATTTTAGTCCACACACTGCTTTTTCCCATAATTTCTTTTTAAACTCTTCATCATTCTTACAGAATTTTTTTATGGTTCTTCAGTTAGGTCATCCCAAAGGTGATGCTTGGGTTGGGGATCATTCACCAGTGCTATGAGGGACTGGATTACTTGGTTGATTTTGGTTGCTGGCTTTCAGTTTTCACCACCAATTACTGGCAGACAGACCTTCCCATTTTTAAATGTGATCTCTGGTGGTTTGAATGGGTATACTGTTGGAAAGTTGATTTCTGTTCTGAAGGTCCTCCTATCATACGGAGTATTGTCAGGAACAATAAGCCCTTGCCAAGTCAATAAATCAACTTCATTAACCTGGATGGTATAGAAGTTTTTCATTCCACATTTGTGGATTTCTTCAAGGTCCTTTATAAGCTCTCTGTGGGCCTCCATCTTAGCCCCTGTGCTGCTGCTTTCCCAGTGTTCAGTATGTCCCTTTCACTTACCATTCTAATTATGATGTTTCTTGGTGTGGCCCTCTTTGGTTTAATCTTGTTTGCAACTCTCTGTACTTCCTGGATTTGTGTGTGTCTTTTTTCTTCACCAGGTTAGGGAAGTGTTTGGTCATTATTTTAGATATGTTCTTGATTTCTTGTTCTCTGCCTTCTCTTTCTGGTACTTCCATGGTGCAAATGTTGTTACTCTTCATTCTGTCCCAAAGGTCCCTTAAACTATTTTAATTAAAAAAATTATTATTATTATTTTGCAACTCTGATTAGGTGATTTTTCTACCTTGTCTTCTAAATCATTGATTTGATTTTCTGCTTCATCCAACTTAGTGTTTATTCCTTGTAGTGTATTCTTCATTTCTTATTTTTTTATGGTTTCTATGTCCTTTTTTATGCTGTTTTAGTTCTAAGTTCCTTGAGCATCCTTATAACCATTTTTTTGAACTCTGTATCTGATAAAATTGCCTATATCCATTTCATTTAGCTCTTTTTGTGGAGATTTCTCCTGTTCTTTCATTTGGAGCATGTGTCTTTGTCTCCTTGTTTTGGCCTACTCTTTGTGTTTGTTTCTGTGTATTAGATAGATCTGCTATGACTCCCAGTCTTGGTAGTGTGGCCTTATATAGCAGGTGTCTTGTGGGACCCAGAGGTGCAGTCTCCTTGGTCATTGGAGCTGTATCTCCAGGAATGTCTTGTGTTTGGGTTATGTAAGCCTTCCTTTTGTAATTGTGTCTTGATTCTATTGGTCTGTTCATGAGTGTGTTCAACCCACAGGCTAGACGACTGTGAGGATTGAACCTGGCCACCGTGTATGAGCTGCTAGGCAGGTGCTGACCATGTGAAGCAAAAACTTGCCTAAATAGGGTCTGATGTCTGCCTAGATCTGCCTTTGGATATGCTTCTTGTGAAGCTAAATGGATCCTGCTCTGATGTTGTCAGAAGCTGGTCACTGGGTATGTTGTTCAGGGGCCTCTTGGGAGGCACCATGGTGCAGTCAATGTCAGATACTGCCTGTGACTGGGCCTGGACAACCTGTCTGGAGCTACAAAGCAACTCATAGTTTGTGGCTACCTCTGCTCAGCCAGGGTGTGCTTGGGAAGGACCAAACTGTGAACCAAGCCTGGGTTCCATCAACACTGAGCCCAGGGGTAGTTCAGGTAGTTCAAGGCCCAAGGCACCCTGATTCTGCCTCTGCCTACCTTTGCCTGTGGGCTGCTTGTTAGGTGCAGTCACTGAAAGAACTTCTGGTGATATATAAATTGCATGAAGTAGATTCTCAGTGAGTCACCAGGTAGGGAGAGTGGTGTTCACCAGATTGATACCAGTTCAAACTCAGTGCCAGTGCTGGGTTTGAGGCCACTCAGCAAATATCCTAGGGTATATCAAATCTACCTGCCACCTTCTGGATGCTCTCACACTTTGTGGTTGGGTGGGGTCTCTGGGAGTTGTCAGGCTGAGGCCATCAGAGTTTGTCAGACCCAAACAGACCACAATTTGGCCATGTGAAGGGAGGGTTCTGCATCAGTCATGTGTGTAAGGAAAAAATGGACCCTGTTTTAGAGTCACATAACTCAGTCTGTCCCAGATCCTGCCAGGAACTTGATCTCAGCAGGGCGGGATGCCAGGAGTGGAAAGGATGTGCCTGTGGATCTCCTGTGAGAAGGGGCTGGTCAGTCTGTGGGAGATGAGGGGAGTGGTCCTGACCCCAGAGTCACACAACTCAGTCTGTCCAGGATTTTGCCCAGACCTTGGCAGGGCAGAGTCCCTAGGAGTCTGGAGTATGGGATCCTTGAGAGCCTGGAGAGTGTGGCTAGCAGATCTTCCCTGAGGGGATAGTGCCAGTCAGGTTCACAAGAAAATGGGGGTAATAGCTTTTGCACCAAAGCCAGAAAACTCAGTCACTGATAACCCCTGAGTTTTCTGAGACCTCTACACTCCAGCCCAGGCAGCTGACTCCTCAGTGGGGTGCAAATTCTATAGGTTAGGGACCAGGAGTCCAGAAGGTGGGGCTATTGTAGTCCCCCAGCTGATGCCATGTGGAGGGGAGTGCTCCTCTCAAGAAGTATGGCATCTGTGGTTTGAGAGAGTGACTCAGCACAGGTATCCTGGTACCTTTTCCTTCAGCTGTCTCCCCAGAGCACAGACCTCCATGTCTTCTCATACAACTCTCCTTTGTTCCACCCTTCCTCTGCTAGAGCCCAGGATGAGTGGTGGAGAATGAGATTTTGTGTCCTGGCCCTTTCAGAGGGTACCTGTATCTCAAGCAGACTCTCTTCTCTCCCTGGTAGACAGGCTCCCCATTGATTTTCACAGTCAGATGTTGTGTGGACACCTCTTCCCATCTCTGGTGCTCTTGCCTCTAGGGACTTGAATAGGGTTGAGACTTCAAGCTCTTCAGTGTGAATCGTTGCAGCTGAGATATCCTTATGGATTCTTAGTTGCTGCGGTAGGAGCAGGGCCATCCCTTTTCACCTCTCCATTCTTCCTACCCATCTCGGTGTAGCTTCTGCAAATCCTTGCTTTATAAGACATTTTTTCACCTAGCCATCAGTTGTATTCAGGTTGACTGTTCTATATTTTAGTTGTAATTCCAGTTTGGTCCTGGGAGGAGATGAGTGTACCTCCCACCTACTCCACTGACATCTTGAATCCTCCTCTTTGTCAGGAGATGTTTGATTTTTGATTCAGTTTCCTAATAGTTATAGGTCTATTTGCTTTTTTATGTCTTTGTGATTTAGTCTTGGTGGACTTTGTTTTTCTAGGAATTTGTTTATGTCATCTATTTATCCAATTTTTGATGTGCATTTGCTCATAGTATACCTTATAATTCTTTGTATTTCTCTAGGATCAATAATAATGAATACATGCTCCCTATATTTGGAGGAAAGGGGTCTTATTGCTCACCCCATTTCCCACAAGCTGTGTGCAGGGTGGTCCAGGAGCAAGCGCACAACTGCCTCCCATGGGAAGGAGGATGGGGGTAGGTAGCTGCTGTAAAAGTAAGAGATGAATTGAAATGGACTGAAATTGATTTCAACTTACTGTCCAAGTCTTCCTCCTAAAGTGACAAGTCTTCAATAGACTCTAGAATTTCAACATAGTTACATCATTTGATTCTGTCAGTGTAATTTTTATCTGGGTGTGGTGTTGGATTCTTGGTGTTTCCTACTCCATTATATTTCCCAAGTCATCCCCAAATGAAGCTTTTGACATGCTCTTATCTGGACTAGTTGCTCTGTAGGCCTTTTGCAAAGCTAATACTTTAGCTCTCTCCTCTCTGTCATTATGGGAATTTTTTCCAAGTCCTTGTTGATTGGATCCCTTTCTTAACACCTTGTGTCTTCATTTTTTGTGGTTTACTCATCCAGTGGCTTCTTGAATAGAAATAATTGTTAGACAAATTTTTGAGATGTTTGAAAATGCCTTTTATTCTCAACCCATCCTTCACTGATATATTGATTAGATATAGAATTCTAGGTTGCAAATAATTTTATCTTACAATTTTGAAGACATTGTTGACCAAGCTTCAGTGTTGCTATTGAGAAGTGTGATCCAATTTGATTCTTGATCTTTCATGTGTAAACTGATTTTCATTAACTTCTGGAAGTTTAAGAGCAGTCTCTGTCTCAGAATTCTGATGATGTGCCTTAGAGGAGGTTTATCTTTTATCCACTGTTCTGGGTTCTCATGCATTCTTTCAATGTGAAAACATATCCTTCAATTTTGGAAAATTTTCTGCTTTCTCTGTTCATTCTTTTTGGAAAGAGGTCTGTCGGACCTTTTGGACTTAGCTCTTAATATTCTTATCCTTTCATTCTTATTTTTCATGTCTTTGTCTTTTTATTTTACTTACTTAGAGATACCCTCATCTTCCTCATCTTTATCAGTGAGTCATTCTATTGAGTTTTCATTCCTACTATAATTTAAAAATTCTCAAAGCTCCTTTGTTTTGTTTTCTGAAAGTATCTTCTCTGCAATATTATATTCATGCTTCATTCATGTAAAAATCTCATTTGCTTTAAAATTGATGATGAAATTTAAAAATGTTTTTTTAACCTTAAATGGGATTTATATCCTTCAGCTTTTTAAAATCTGTTTTTGTTTTGTCTGTTTCCTAAAACTAAGAATTATTTCCAATTTCTATTGGTTCTTGGTTGTGAATTAATATTTAAGTGTGGTCCACTATGAAGTTGATTGCATGTGTAGGCATGTTGATCATGGACTCCACAACAGGCTGAGCTTATTTGGTTGTTCTATTGATGAATTACTCAATTATTAATATCTTTAGTTTATTTTGTATAGGTTGGTCACATTCTGCAGATATAGGTCTTCTAGTCTCCTGCCAGTGTTCTGTGAGCCAAGTCAGGAAATAAAGTAAGGGTTTCAACATTTAGTCTTCTTCAGTGTTGTAGCCCTGTAATCCTCCTTCAGTACGAGTACCCCTCACTTCAACTGTACTTGGTGTGCCAGTCAGAGGATCTTTATTTTCCCATTCCATGGGTGAAGTGGTGGCAGCCACTCAGCTGAGTGAAGTAGGGCAGCTCATTTGAGCCTTCTTAATCAAACTTTGAGTCTTCCTAGTTTTAGTTATACCTCCACTTTTAACACCAAAATTTTTCAGAGTTGCTTATTTCTGAGACCTTTGAAGATTTTCATTTGTAATTTAGGTATTTGCTTAGTTTTTCCCATTGTCAACTTAGTATTCTGCTTTTTCCAGTCTGCAAAGTAAATATCCATTTATCCATTCTACTTTCCATCTTCCCGAATGTTGCTGCCATTTAATAAATAGACTCTAAATTTAGAGCAGTTTTATGCTTAAAGGAAAATGAGGTAGAAAGTACAGAGAAGTTTCATATATCCCATTGTTCCACATATGCACAACTTACCCCATTATGAATGTCCTTCACTGGAATACTGTATAGGACTTATGAACCTCTTTGACACATTATCACCCAATGTTCATAGTTTACATTAGTGTTCATTCTAGGTGTTGTACATTCTGTGGTTTGGACAGATGTATAAAGACAAGTATCCACCATTATAGTATTATACAAGGTGGTTTCACTGCCCTGAAAATCCTTTGTGCGTTGCTTATTCATTCCTCCATCCCCTAACTGCTGCCATTGTTTTTCCAGATTTCCTTGTGCATGTGTTTATGCTATCTTTTCTTTTTCTTTCTTTATTTAAAAAAAAAAAATCCCCTTTACAGTTTTGTTAATGGGGATTTACAAAGGAGAAGAGATAAATACGTTTGTTCAATCTGCCACATATAACCAGCCTGAGAAAACAGAGCAATGTATATTTTATTTAGGTTCTCAAGTCTGATGGTCTAAAAATAAAAATCAATATATCATAGTTAAAAGTTAGGTTTCAGGACATTTCATTTTTGCTTTGGATTAGACAGTGAAACACTTTTGTTTTTCTTTGTCCTAAAAAGAAAGTATATATTAAAATTTCATTATGCCTTTCAGTAAAATCAATACAGTTGGTAGAACATATCACCTTTACCCCTCAAAAACATCAGTTAAACCTCAACACTTATAAATTGTAAAGCTTCAAAGTGATCATTTTGTCCAAATATTTAATTTATAGAAAATTGAGGCCTGGATATTAGGTGGCATCTTGAAGCTGTACCTCCTGTTCCTAGAAGAAATGTAACTGTAGCTAGGCGTTTTGTGGGAAGGATGGTGATGATGGAAAGGGGGAGCAGGGGGAAGTTATGGGTTAGAAAAAAAGGAGTAAAATGACAGCCCAAGAGAAAAATTGTCTCTTAACTGAAGTTTGGCAGGTTTTGATGTTATTCATGCTCTTTTAAACTCCCTCTGCTTCAGTGATCTAGTGCCTCTCATGTGTTTAATTTTTCTCATGAGAAGGAAGACAGCTCTTATAATTCACACACAGACTTTAATTATTTGTGTTACTTCTCCTGGGAATATTTACATGTTCGAATAGGGTATGAGAAGAGGTATCCTTTGGTTAATCTAATGATAAAGTTTTAGGTGGTTTGATTATTTTATGTATGGTAATTATTTTGCAACAATAGTTATTTGCACTTGGTGCTCAAGTAATCATTTATTTGACTACTTTGTTAGCCCTCCTCACTTCCTCAAAGGGAAGATTTTTGAAACCCTTTCTCCTGATTAAATAGTTCTAGTTTGAACCTCATACTAGCTGTTATAACTGTTAGGTTTTTCATCAAATTCTTTTTTTTCAATTATTGATATTAGGAAAGCCCTTATACATCTGACGTAATCACAAGTTTCTCCTCTCAATGTATTGGTGAAAACCAGGATTAAAAAAGTGAATCAAATAATGCCACTGGAAATCTGTGGTACAACTGTTATCACTGTTTATGTACAAACTGCTCATGTAGTTATTAAGCCCCAGTACAAAATAAATAATGATTATAATTAACTAGCATTTAGAAAGGCTGGATATCAATAAACACATAAAAAGAAAGCTTTTTTCCTTCTACTAACAAAAAGTAGTCATAAAAGTATGTTAATAAATTGATTTTTGATAATGTAAAATAACCTTAGCAAAAAAATATGAGAAGCATAGAAGAAAGTATATAAAATCTTAGATGTATTTGACTGAAATTTAATGAAATCTCTACATAAATCTGGGAAGAGTTGATATCTGTAGAAAGAATGAACATTATAATATTAATTTTTCCTAATTTTATATATAGATTTCATACAGTTTCTTAAATACACTAAGATTTATTTTTTTAGCAGGACATAATTTTTCTGAATTTGATATGAAAGAATAAACTGGCAAGATATACAGAGAAGTTTTAAAAAGAAGAATTAATTATCATAGGATATATTATTAAATAATAGTAACTAAAAGTGTGTTTCTGATACAAAAGTAGAGCCAATGGAAAAGGTTAAGTCAGAAACAGACTCTTATATCTGAATTTAATAGATGATTAAGTTGGCATCATGAATAAATATAGAACTTATTAGTTTTTAACAACTAATCAAGGAAATTGACTAAAAATGTTTATAAATTTAGTTTAGATTCTTACTATTTCAAAAGTAATTTAGGTGTCCTGAAGAGTTAAATTAAAACAATCAAAGCTATAAAAAATTAGAAGAATACATACAAAAATAACTGATATCTGTATACATAAGTACCTTTTTAGCTTAAATTGATAAAAGAAATCACACAGAAAATTTAATGGATTTTATAAAAAATAGAAAACCTTTTATGTAAGAAAAATTAAAACCCTAAAAAAAGAGGCAAATAAAAAAATTGTATAAAACACTGAGCATATGCATGAATATGTGATGAAGAGCTAATATCTTCACTATGTAAAAATAATAAATGTCAATAAAAAACAAATATGTTAAAATAAGTTGGCTAAGAAAAACAATTTACAAGGATGAGACTGGATATGAAAATACCACTGGAGAGAAAATGTTTATGGTGTCTAGCAGTCATCATATGCAAAGTGAAATAAGAATGAAAAGCTATTATATTTTTGTTACATTAGAAATATAGTAATTGGTGCTACTGGGAGGACCTGCCATTGCCTCTGGTAGTATAAATGAGAAACATATACAACTGAGCAATATATAACAAGAGCTTTAATGAAGAAGGCCTTTGAAGCAGTCATATGGCTTAAGGAAATCCAGCCTAAAGTAAGAACCCTGTGACACCAAAAGCATAAGCAACAAAAGCAAAAAGACAAGTGGGATGACATAAAACAAACAAACAAACAAACCTTTCTGCACAGCAAAGAAAACAATCACAGAGTGAAAAGGCACCCTACAGAATGGGATAAAATATTTGGAAACCATACACAAATGATAAGGGGTTAGTTAATATGCCAAAAATATAAGAAACTCCTAAAATTCAATTTAAAAAGCCAACAAATAACCCAGTTAAAAATGGGCAAATGGATTAACTAGACATTTCTTCAGAGAAGACATACAAATGTCCAACAGTATCTAAAAAGGTACCCAATGTCACTAGTCATCCAGAAAATGCAATTCAAAACCACAATTAGATATCACCTCACAATGGATAGGAAGGTTATTATAAGAAAAGAAAAGATGATAACTGTTGGCAAGGATGTGAAGAAATTTGAACCCTTGTATGATGTTGGTGGGAATGTAAATTGGTGTGGTCACTGTGGAAAACAGTGTGGAGATTCCTTTAAAAAAAAAAGAACTATCATATGATCCATCAATCTCACTTCTGGGTAAATATCCAAAAACATTAAAACCAGTATCTTGAAGAAATATATGCACTCCCATGTTCATTGCAGCACTATTCACAATAGCCAAGATATAGGAAAAACATAAATGTCTATCAAAGGATGAACGAATAAAGAAGACATGGTATATAAATGAAGCATTATTCAGCATTAAAAGGAAGGAAATCCTGCCACATGTGATAACATGGATGCACCTGGAGGACATTATGTTAAGTGAAATAAGACAGTCGCAGAAGGAAAATCACTGCCTGATTCCACTTATATGAGGTATCTGAACTAGTCAAACTCATAAAAACATAGACTAAAATGGCGGTTGATGGGTTGAGGGGGAGAGGAAAGGAAGAGTTACTATTCAACAGATATAAAGTTTCCATTATGAAAGACAAATAAGTTCTAGGGAACCATCAGTACATTTATTTCCAATAACATTTTTTAAAATTATTTCCCCAAGTCAACCTCATTTTTGGTGATACCTTGAAGGTTGAGGAAACAAAATGAATTTTGAATTCTGCAATTTTTTTCCCTTTGTGTTTCTTTATATTTTGTCTTCATAAGAAAATATTGAGTGGACCTAAGTAATCTTTAGTCAGTCAGTCAGGGATTTGGGGAAAGAAGTGTCAAGACTATAGATTTGAAAAGAGTGGCAAACCCACCCTGCAGCCTAGCTTATGATGTAAACAGAGTGCAGGAGTGTGATCCTTAGGATGGAAACTTTGAAAGACACTTGACCTGCTTTGGCACAGTTCAGCCTAGAGATGGAAACTCATTCTCATGGTCCCAGCTGAAGGCCCTTCAGGGTAGGTCCCTGGGACAGTGCATGGCTAAGTGTTGTGAAATTATTATTATTTTTCTCTACCTGGATTTGTTAAGGAGGCTGTTGAAACAATAGACATTTTTCAGCTTGGATTTACTGACACACAGGCTATTTTCCCTAGAGGGATATGCAGGTTAGAGGGAAAAATATGAATTGAATTTATTTTGCTCCACATCTGCCAGTTTATAGCTACTGCTGTAAGAGAAAACGTTGATAGATAATGGCCAGGGAACACTCCTGTACCTTCAGGCTGTACTTCCAGCTGGCAGCTGATCTTTTGAGTAGTGGAGAGGACAGGACACTCCTTATCACATAAAATATTAATTTAAAAATTGATAAAGGTAGTTCAGTAAAAACCTTGCTTCTCATCTTTTGAAATGTATTTCATTGATTTTGTTCTTTTTCAGTCAGAGAACTACAACAGGTGCTGACAGAATTCCTTTTTTTATATACTTAGTAGAATTTAATGGTTTTAAAGACCCAACCCTTCTGTTATCTATACCTTCTCATATACATGTCACTATAAAATTAAATTTTAAAATATTAAACTACTCATTAGAACCTGTGACCATGCAGCCGTAGTGGATACATGAAGGCTGTTCTGGATCAGAGTTCCAGATCTTGCTTTATTATCAGAACACTTGCTTAGGTGACATGTGCTGGTTGTGAATTGTCTATTTTTCTTTACCTATAGCCTTAAAAGCTTGCTGATACCATGGCAGAGAGAGATCAGCTCTGAATGAAGGAAAATGATCTTTGGCGTCCTACCATCCATCTTCTTTCCTTTCCTTTCTCATTTCTGTTTCTTTGTCCTCCTGAGTGTCTCTCCTGTACACACACATCACATATGCATACAGACACCAACAGATACCATGCATGCACATGTAATGCACACTCACACAGTCACTACATGTATCACACAGATACCATGTACACAAATACCATGCACATATACAGACATCACACACATATGCAGACACCCTGTACACATTCAAAGATACCACACACAGCTATCACACATACACATACTAAATATAGATACACACACACCAAATGCATACATCATTTACACACACATGCAGTAAACCTTAGACTTAGATTTTTGTTATGTATTAATGGTCTTACTGATTTTTTTTTGTGGTATTAATGCAGTAATATTACTTGGCAATATTTGATATCATCTGAGAGCCTTTGTAGGTATGGATCATATTCTGCTTCCTCCAGACCACTCTGGTTCTTTATGACCTAATGCAAACTGCCATTGTTGCTGGACTGCTGTAATTAATCATGAGGCAAAACTATAAAGAGACACACATGTGGAAATATGGAAAGATTGAGTAAGGAAAGCCTGACTACATGGACATTCTCTATTTTGTAATGGTTAGTGTCCAATAACTAGGGTTCTAGTGAATTTTCTAATTCTAGTTTAATTTAGTATAGAAAAACATAGGCTGATCTTGAGTCTTTATTGCAAAATGCAAGATATGTGAAATGCAAGATCATTTGTGAAATTCAAACAGAGTATTAACTCATTATCACAAATAATGTTAATTAAAGAGGTTCATTTAATTTCAAACAAGGTTATTGTTGCTTGGGAAGGCTAAAAAGGGACCTGAGAAATAAATGTGTTTATTACAGGCTATAACATGAGGTTGTTAAAAGAAAAACAACTTCTTCTAATAATAATAACTATAGATTCCTAAACTGTAGGGGAAGGGTACAATGTAATGTAAATGAAATAGATATAAATATTAAAATCAGAACCCATGCACTCCAATGTTCATAGCAGCACAATTTACAATAGCCAAGTGCTGGAAGCAACCTAAATACCCATCAGTAAATGAGTGTCTAAAAACCTGTGGTACATTTACACAATGGAATACTATACAACAGAAAGAATAAAGGAGCTCCTACCCTTCATGACAGCATGTATGGAACTAGAGAGCACTATACTAAGTGAAATAAGCCAGGCAGTGAAAGACAAATACCATATGATCTTACCTATAAGTGGAATCTAATCAACAAAACAAACAAGCAAGCAAAATATAACCAGAGACATTGAAATAAAGAACAAACTGACAGTAACCAGAAGGGTGGGGGAAGAAGGATAATGGGGAAAATAGGGGAAGGTCCATCAAAGAACCGGTATAAAGGACACATGGACAAAGCCAAAGGAGGTAGGTTTGAGGATAGAAGGTGAGGATGGGTGGGGCAAGGGGCCTTGGTGGGGTGAAAGTGGAGACCACTGTACTTGAACAATAAAAAAATATAAATAAATAAGTAAAAAGACAATGGTGTGGGCATGGATTGAAAGTAGAAGGTGGGGGGTGGGTAGGGCAGGGGAGAGTAATGAGGGAAAAAGAGGAGAACTGTAACTGAACAACAATAAAAAATTAAAAAAGAAAAGACAAAGAAAGAACAATGTGTAAAATTGAATCCAGTCATCCTTCAGTATCTGTGAGGAATTGGTTCCAAGACCCCACTCAGATACCAAAATCCATGTATGCTCAAATTCCTTATACAAAATGATGACATATTTGCATATAACCTATGTACATCCTCCCATATACTTTAAATCATCTCTAGATTATTTATAATATGAATATAATGTAAATATTATGTAAATAGTTGTTCTACTGTATTGTTTAGGGAATAATAACAAGAATAAAACATCTGTGCATGTGTAGTATAGAAACAACCATGGTAGGCCAAACTACATAGTCAACATCAGCAGCAATGTAACATTTTTTAGGTAATTTAATCCACGGTTAGTTGAATCCACAGGTATGGGGGGATTGATTTTATTACCTTTATAAGTGCAAGAATTTACGTGGTATAATTGTTGCTTTATATAAACAAAAGTAGACAGTTTTATAAGTCATCATTTCTTTTTAAAAAAATTAAAATTTTTTTTTTAATTTTAATTGTTCTTGTACAGTTTTCTGTCTTTTGCTCCCATCCCAGCCCACCGCCCCAGCCCTCCCCACACCCCTCCCATTTCCACCCCCGCTAGTTTTGTCCATGTGACCTTTATACTTGTTGCTCCAAACTCTTCCCCTTTACCCCTGAAATTCCCTCCCCTCTCCCCTCTGGTGACTATCAACCCCTTCTCAATTTCAGTGTCTTTGGTTATATTGTGCTTGTTTGTTTGTTCTGTTGATTAGGTTCCTGTTAAAGGTGAGATCAT
>PVKU01010930.1:0-47721 GCA_004027475.1 Anoura caudifer | reverse complement strand
GGACATCTTTAAATGTTCCAACATCCAAATTATAGGGGTACCAGAAAGGGAAGAGGAAGAACAACAAGTGGAAGACTTATTTGAACAAATAATAAAGGAGAACTTCCCCAATCTGGCAAAGGAAATAGACTTCCAGGAAGTCCAGGAAGCTCAGAGAGTCCCAAAGAAGGTGGACCCAAGGAGGAACACACCAAGGTACCTCATAATTACATCAGCCAAGATGAAACTGAAGGAGAGAATTCTAGAAGCAGCAAGGGATAAGGGCACAGTCACCTACAAAGGAGTTCCCATCAGACTGTCAGCTGATTTCTCAAAAGAGACCTTACAGGCAAGAAGGGGCTGGAAAGAAGTATTCCAAGTCCTGAAAGTCAAGGACCTACATCCAAGATTGTGCTATCCAGAAAAGCTTTCATTTAGAATGGATGGGAAGATAAAGTGCTTCTCAGATAAGGTCAAGTTCAAGGAGTTCATCATCACCATGCCCTTATTATATGAAATGTTAAAGGGACTTATCTAAGAAAAAGAAGATAAAAATATGAACAGTAAAAAGACAGCAAACTCACAGTTATTAATAAGCACAGTAAAACAAAAGCAAACTAAGCAAACAGCTAGAATAGGAACAGAAACACAGAAATGGAGAGCACATGGAGGGTTAGCAACAGGGGAGTGGGAGGAGGAGAGAGGGGGAAAAGGTACAGAGAATGAGTAGCATAGATGCTAGACAGAAAATAGGGGGAGGCTACGAATAGTATGGGAAATGTAGAAGCTAAAGAACTTATGACACATGGACATGAACTAAAGGGGGGATGGGGGTGGGGGGTGAAAAAAAAAAAAAGAATTATTTTATGGGTTGTACCAAGCTACATATGATATTATGGTTAATGATTGTGTAATCAGATTTAATTCTGAGTAGTCTGATTTATCTGCTTAAATTATCAAGCATTAAAATTGAATTTAAATAATTTAGCATTGAATATATATATATATATATATATATATATATATATATAAACATTAAGAAAGGAATGGGTAGCTATTTATTTTACCAAGAAATTAAGACCAGCTGAAATTCTGAATGCCAAACATATTCTACATAGACAAAAATGAGAATATTCTAGATAAAAATAAAAACATATCTTTTAACCTCATTAAGATTTATATACCAATTTCATAAGCAGCCTTTTAGTACCCTGGAAATATTTCAGGTGTTCATGATCATGCTTTGCACCAAATAGTCTAATAATGGGATCATTTGTAACTCTATTACCAGTAACCTTATGTTTTAAATGCCATTTATTGCAGAGAGTATTGTCTGAAAAATGCAATACAGATTTCCTCTTTTTGAAGAGGAAAATAAATACTAAAGTAAACCAAATGTCTGTATACATTTCTTTTTAGGATATATCGAGACCAGTGGAAGGAAAAATCATACATTGCATAAATTTTGTGATACGTCTACCGTCACTCAAACTAACTTCCAAATACTATTTTAAATAAATGGATTTTGGCAAGATTTATTGTAATTTAAAAAAGGTTTCTTTTTGTTAGATACTCTTAAATGTTTATTCCTAAAGAGAAATCATAGAAGAAAGAGTTTAAATATGTACGAGAAAACTCTTAAACTGTAAACTATTTACTGAAATAGGATGCTTTGATTTTTGCAGGAAACCCAAGATATAACAATGTGAGAGAAGATTAAACATATACATAAGAAATTAAATGTCTAAGGTATAATTTAAGACACAGATTCATAAAGCTCTAGTCAAATAACTTGCTTTAGATCAACAGCTAATTCACTGCTGAATCAAACTTCATCCCTCAAAGCAATACTCTAAGATGCCTTATAATCAAGAGACTAATAAATATTAGCCCCTGAAGATAAAAGAAACCCTGATGTCTACTAAAGAAAATAAACAGTTTAGTTAGCAATGTGAACTTTTCCATGCAATTGGTGACCAGCATAAAATCATGGACAATAAGCTACCATAAACAAAAGTCACAGTACATTAGATATTTTCTACTCAAAAAATACTGGAAGTACAATTGTAAAGGGGAAATTTTGTCTCTAAAAAAAAATGTCCTTGACTTTCCATAATAGGATTATTTCACTAGGTTTCCCAAAATTTATGTTAAATATTTATTCTAATAAGATAAATCAGGGAGAATACTTTGGATTTCAATTAACAAAATATCTAATACTGGCTTAAAATATAAAAACATTTAGTATCATTAGTTTTAAAGATTTTTATCTATTCACTTTTAGAAAGAGGAAGGGAGAGAGAAAGCGAGGGAGAGAAACATCAGTGTGTGGTTGCCTCCCACATGCCCCCTACTGGGGACCTGGCCCACAACCCAGACATGTGCACTACCTAGACTGGGAATTGAACCTGCAACCCTCTGATTTGCAGGCCTGCGTTCAGTCCACTGAGCCACACCAGCCAGGGCTAGTATTATTAAATTAGTATGTATCATATAAGTTAATGGTATGTACCCAGCTGTTAAGTAATGTGTGCAAGAAACTGGGGTCTTTCTATATTACTGTCCTACCACCCTTAATATCTTGTCTTTTTTGTTTCAATGCTGTCCTTCAACTTTACAACATGGTGGCCCCATCTCCATGTGTGCATGAAAGGCAATCATTAAAAAATGGAGTAATGCCAGCTAGATTATAATGTCTTTTATTTAAAAAGCATAAACTTTCTCAGAATCCCATGACTTTCAGAATTTTGATGATGATTTATTGGTAATTTCTGGTACACATGGCCACCCCTAACTCAGGATTAGGTAGGAAAGTCACTATAGTTGGAATTGGTAAGAACAGGTTTGCAAATGGAAGTTGTGCTGCTCAACCAATGAGGTCAATCACATCAAGCAATTTTTTATCACCAATTTTTCCCTGAAAAATTGTGTTGAGAGAGAGCACACTGGTTCCTAGAAAGCACAATCTTTCTGTTAGTACATTGGTGTTATTTGCACATATGTGTTGTAGTGTGTGTATCTTGTATAAATTTTATTTATGTGATGTCTCTCGTAAATATAAACATATATAGAAAACAGAAAAAAATCCAATTTCTCTATTGCAAGACTGTGCACAAGTGTATGAGACTGCAATGCTAAGGAGGAGCTGCGTCTATGCATTCTACCTTGAGTTACAAGCTAGAATCTTCTGACTTCTTTGTTCAGACAGTAAGTGTATTGGATTTTGAGGTGCACTAATTATTATTCCTCTTCCCTTCATATAGATTCTGAGAAAAGTGAGAAATAGACATAGGTTTCAAATTAAGATACTTGTATCAGTTTTATTAACGGTAAACCTGGATGAATAATGTAACTTCGATAGCTGAATTTTGGTCTTCCTACTTTGTGTCTACTCTTTTTCAGTTGCAATCCACTCCTATACACGGAGAGTTATGGCTTTATTAAAACTCCTAGTAATTACAGAGGCAGAGTACAGGTTGGGGAATCTGCATTAACTGGGATATTCGCTTACATCTTGGAGATTCAGATGCATGTGATGAAGTCCCTTTTTCTTATTTGAGCAATTCCTATGAGTGTTGGTGAGAGCATTTCTCCTACCACAAAACCTGAAAAGCCCAAATTATTACTTTCCTACATAATCTTGGGACTGAGGCATAAGTACTAGTCACAAACCCCAATAATCAGATGGCTCTCTACTAGACTAAATTGGGAACTAAAGATGCATGAACTGTGTGAAATGACGGCAGTGGCTGTGGTCACAAGTCTTGCTTCTGGGGCAGCAGTGGCCGTGGTCCAGGACTGGGGCTCAGGGTTGCATAGTAACGGTGGCAGCAGTCCCAGCTGCCAAACCCCTCCCTCCAGGGAAACACAGTGAACTCACTAAACTGACACTGTCAGATAATTTTTGATATAACTCTGTTTGCTTCTGAGTGCTCTTCAAATGAGTCGGTTTAAGCAGGAGTGTCAAACTCATTTTCACCAGGGGCCACATCAGCCTCGCAGTTGCCTTCAAAGGGCCGAATGTAATTTTAGGGCTGTATAAATGGAACTAGTCCTTAACAGTTAAGTGAGAGCTCAGCACTGCCACGGGGTAGAAACAAGGTGCTGAGCCAGATGAAACAAGGTAAAGGGCCAGATTCAGCTCACGGGCCTGTGTTTGCCACCTGTACTTTAAGCTAGATTATGTTCTTAGCAAGCAACCCAAAATCTCGAGTATTACAAACTGTAAGCATTTATTTTGGTGAGGGCAACTCATACCTTAAGAACAGCCCCTATATCAAAAATGCAGAATTTCTGAGAGAAGATGGTAGAATCATGCAATGCCTCCTAAATTCTCTTCTCAGAAGTGGTGTAAAAAAAAACCATTTCTATTTCATTGTCCAAAGCAAGTCACAGGACAAAGCTTGGTGTTAATGGGATGGGGAGCGGTGTCTTGTTCCTATCTCCTTTCAGTATTTTTAAAAATTTAGTTCTTAAAAACATTTGTGAGCTATACAACATATTTTCAGTAGAAGGTTATTCTGCAATAGTTTCTATTGCTTGCTCATTGACTGATAAATACCCCTCATAGAGGGTGAGACTAAGCCCTAACTCGGGTGCTCTGATTGCATACAAACAGGAGCAGAGAAAGAGCCTATTAGGTGGAGGAGAGAACAAGTTGTTAGATTCATAGGCAAAAAAAATATTTCTCTATTCTTCAGTGTAGCATAGTGGTTAAGAAATGGACTTCAGAGTTTATAATGCTTCTAGTACTATCTCAGTTTTTGTGGTTATTATCTTTATGACCTGTGTAAACTGTTAAACTGTGTCCCAGTTTCTTTGTCTGCAAGGAGTTAATAGGTAACTACTTCCTAGGACAGTTGTGGGGATTAAATGGATTAATATGGACATAGAATAGTGTGTGCAATGTGATAAACACTTAATTTTAGATATTATTGCAATTATTGTTATTGTTCCTCCTAGAAGATGGCTGAAGGTTATTATCAGCCCCCAGTTTATGAGATTTGGTAGTAAACCCAGGAAAATGCAGAAAATTGCTCTCCTTACCAGAGTGAAGCAAGAATTTAGAGCAGGAGTGGGATAAGGTCAGAGTGAGCCTGAGTAATCACTTTAAGTCACATCTTACAGAAGTTAATCTTCAGTTTATACTGCAGCTGTATTTGCTTGTCAGCCCTTCCAGTGGTTTGGAAAATCAACCACCCAAAAACACAGCATGCTACTCATGATAAGTTTCCACATAAATGTTATGCTTAGAAATAACCTCTGACTTGAGTGGATTTGTTGGATGAATTATTTCACTGGTCAGAACTTAGTGCCAGTCTATTCTAAACAAATGACTGATAATGTAGTGTCTCCAGTCTTGGCTCAGGTACTTCTTTGTCACTCTATTTATATGACCTTATTGATAATACTGACAATAAAAAAATTATATTCTGAACATTTTCACAGATCACTGTGTTTACGTGTGCCAATGCATCAAGTAATGACCCTTGCAGAGGGACTTAATATTCTCATTTGGACCTAACATACTGAAACACATTCAACACAAGTACTACTCATAGACAGACACAAAATAGAAAGAAAGGAAATGTGTTGTTATTAGGGACACATTTGATAATGGGGTTTTGTGGGCTTTTGTGTTGTTGTTGTTGTTGTTTTCCAATTTAATATGGAATTTGGAATGGAGAGCTTCAGGAAGTGAATGGATGGTAGTCAGGACTTACAATGTGGTCACACCACTAATTCTAGTAGTCATCTGTCACTGTGTAAACAGATTACTGACTAAATTCCCCTTCTTCTTTTTACCTATCCCCGGCCCCTTCTGGTAACTCTCGCTCGGTTTCTGCTTCTATGAGTCTGTTTTTGTTTTGTTTCCTTTTTAGATTCTACATATAAGTGAAACCATATGGTATTTGTTTTTCTCTGCCTGACTTAATTCACTTATCATAATACCCCTTAGATCCATCTTGTCACACATGGCAAGATTTCATTTGTTTTTATTGCTGCATAACATTCCATTGTTATATGTGAATGTATATATTATATCTTCTTTATCCATTCATCCATTGATGGACACCTAGGTGGCTTCCATATCTTTGCTGTAGTAAATAATGCTGTAATGATCGTGGAGATGCATATATCCATTCAAATAAGTGTTCTAGTTTTCTTTGGACAAATGTCCCAAAGTGGAATTGCTGAGTCATAGGTATTTTTATTTTTTATTTTATTTTTTTTGAGGAATCTCCATAATGTATTCCAGTGGGGCTGCACCAGTTTTGAGGCCCAACCAACAGTGCACAAGAGTTCCTTTTTCTCCACATCCTCATCAACACATTTGTTTACTTTTTGATGATAACCACTCTAATTGGTATAAGGTGGTATACCATTATGATTTTGATTTGCATTTCCCTGATCATTTTATTAAAAAAATAAAAGGAAATAACTACACACAAAAGAGAAGTACATCTGCTTCCATTTTTCTTCACTTTTCCAGAGAATAAAAAGAAGTTATATTACCTAATAAAAGGGGACATGCTCATTAAATTAGATGGTTTCAAATTAGAAGTTCCAGAAACATAGGAAGTAAAAATGTAATAAATGTATTCAAATGCAGCATAGCTATTATTATAAATTATTAGCTAGACTGCTAAATGAAGTGTTGATTATGCAATATGTGTAATTTTAGAAATGTAATATTATGAGAAATAACATTTGCATTTTTCTGACTGCTTATTTGGAAATTTCAGGTAGCATTGTGAATGTTTTATTGAATCTTCTTACATTTTAAAAGAAAGAAGACAGAAAATGACATAAAGCAGAGAAAAATATATATGTCTCAGTAGAGTTCACAAATCTGTAATTATATTGCATTACTATATTTTATTCATAAAAAACAAAAATGTTTAAAAAATAGTATTTCAATCAAACTGAATTCCCACAGGGCTACATTTCTAGAATGATCCCAGCTCAAATGTCTTTGATGGCAAACAGGTAGTCATGACAACAGAGCTTTGAGAAGCCAAAGAACGTATATGACATGCTATGTATTGTTAATCTGGACAGGAATATAAACAGGTTCTCTGACTGGTTTCAGATGTTTATAAAAGTGCAAGTTTTTCAATTAAAAATTAAGAATTATGGGATATTTTTCAGAAAATGTAAGTACAAAGGGGATTAAAAAAGTGAATTATTTATTGATTGAATTAATAAAATGAACAAGACACATTTCTAGTTGCTTTAAATGTGTTATTTGAACCACATAAAAGTCCTATGTGAGGAGTAAAGAACCCTATTTTTACAGTTGAGAAAGTCCATGTTCAAGAGACAAAGTAATTTTTCCAATGTCACATGATGAGCAAAGGGCAGAGCATGTTTTGAATGCATTCATCATTATACATTGAACTAAAACTTTAAAGTCATGACAAAATCTACAAATGCAGATTTTGGAATAAGAATGTTATCAAATAAACTAGATGTTTCACAGATATGTGTCTAAGTCAAAAAGGAGAAAGGCAAATAGTCACCAGAATTTGAAGTCCCCCCCAAACTGCTGCATAGCACATTAGATGCATGCGATGATGCGGTACAGCTTTCTGATAAAGGTCAATTATCACACTTTATTCATTTGGATGGACATACAGAATCTATATATATGGCTATCCTTACAACTTGAGATAAAACTTAGGAAAGGCAAGATTATCAAAAGCACATTTTATATTTAAAATATGTTTAAATTTAACATTTTTAAAGTTTAACTGATATAAAAAGAACTGTAAATATTTAATATGTATGATTTGGTTATTTTGGTCGTATATAAGCACTCATGATATTATCACTATAATCAAGGTAATAGATATTTCCCACACTTCCCAGAATTCCCTTGGATGATATGTGTGTGTGGGGGGGTAAGAACATTTAACGTGAGTTTTATCCTCTTAGCAAGTTTTTTTTAAGATTTTATTTATTTATCTTTAGAGGGGAAGGGTAGGAAAGAGGGAGAGGGAGAGAAATATCAATGTATGGTTGCCTCTCGTGCGTCCCCTGCTGGGAACTGGCCTGCAACCCAGGCATGTGCCCTGACTGGGATCAAACCATGATCCTTTGGTTTGCAGGCCCGGGCTCAATCCACTGAGCTGCACCAGCCAGGGCCTCTTAGCAAGTTTTGAATGCACAACATCATATTAGTAACTCTAGGCAGATATCTAGAACTCACTTGTCTAGCATAACTACCGCTGTATATTCTTTAGTAACAACTCTTTATTCCTTGCTTCAAGCCCTGACAACCACTATCATATGTTTTTCATCTATGAATTTGACTATTTTAATATTGTGGCATGATACTTAAACTATAATACTGTACACATGAATTCTTGACTGCAAATAATATTTTTTCCTCAATGACTCCTGCTCAGAGTTGCATGAAACCAAGTTATTCTTATATCCAGCCTAATATTAATAATTTTCAGAGTTTACACATGGTTAAAATTACATTAAAATATACTTGAATGTATGGAGTGTTCAATCTGGGATGTTTAGTTACTTTTAAGATTATATTATCCAACAACTGTATTAAAGTTTACAAATAACACATGAAAATTTTTTGTGAAAACCCTAAACAATACAGGCAAGAGAAAGTCCCCCTTACTATTACCTCCACACCATGCTCCTCAAAACTACTGGTTGTTATTTACTGTTATCATTTCAGTACATTTCTTCCAGAGTATAATCATTATATGTATATGAGTATATATATATGTGTGGGTAAATAAAAACATACACACATATGCAAACATAGATGTATATAAAGAGTTATATATATAAATACACATACAGTTTTTGCTTTGAGTTTTTGAGAGTAGAAATTAAACTACATGGAATGCATTTTGCCATCAGCCTTTTACACAGTAGAGATTTTCCATCTTCCTACTCTTTTAACATGTAAGTTATTAAAGGTTTTCACCATTGCAAAACACAATGGGAACATCTTTATGATAATTCTTGTATGGATTATATTTCTGAAACTGGAATTATGTGTCATTCAACTAACAAGTTTACACTTTAGAATACAGTAGGCACCATGAGAACTAATAGCAAATGTGAGTACACATTCATTCAAAAATTTATTAACACTTTATCACATTTCACTGCTCTCCCTTTTTTGAAGAAAAGTATCAAAGTATTAATTACAGTACACTTTTCACTTACGAAGTTGAGTTTATATTTATACTTTATTAGCTAGATGGCATTTCTTTTTCCATCAAATAGTTCTTAATATTATTTGGACATTTGAAAGTTGGAGTGTTTTTAATAGTTTTTGAGCAACATTAATATTAAGATTTAATATTAAGTAAATATGAATATTTTTATCATAATTGAAAACATTTTTTCTTCCAAGCTGTCATTTATAATTTAACTTTGTGTATATTGTTTAAATGCCCTACCTTTTCTGAAAGATAGTAATAAACTTACTTCACTTAGCCCTCTGTATATAGAGTTGACAGCAAATGCAATTTTTCATTAAATCTATTTCACATGTCTCTGGCTATTATGAATCTCCAAATCTATATTAGTGAGTGATTCACCTCATATTTATACAAGTTTAGAAAATTAATCAACATAAGTTTTATACATAATAGTATTGTAAATCACATAAGTATAAATGTTTTTAATCTTACTTAAATTGTGTGGTAGCCTTCATCCTTCTGTATCTTTCTGTGTGTGATCTCCAAGCTAATCACTTAAGATCAGCTACATTGATAATAGAAGATTCTGATTCTCCAGCTACTATAAACCACTCAGTTATCTTCTTAATCTCAAATTTTTCTACAATTTCATTTTCAGTAACATACTGTAAAAAGAATTTTTTAAACTTGTCTAGCAGGTGGCAGGACAGGGAAAATGCAGTCATGAAAGTATAACTTGATATAACTGTATCAAATAGAGAAGGTGATCAAAGAAAAGTTTATTTTTAAAAATTTTTGTATCATTTTTGACCCATTCCTACATTTACTTTCATAAATCTGTTTTTCATGCTATTCACTACTAAAATTCTCAGAGTTCTCTGTTGCCTATGGACACCGAAAAACATATTAACATTTAAGACTGCATATTCTGATTTTACTCTGTCTCACCTTATTTTTCCTTCTTCAAACCTGTTTGATTCAATAATGAAGTTTGAATTTCCATTAGGCTTAGATCTTGACTCTGCTTGGACTAGTCATTTGGATTTCTTTTCCTTTAAAAAACTAATTTTATTTCATTGAATCTATTGGGGTGACATTGGTTAACATTGGTTAATAAGCATACCAATTTCAGGGATACGATTCTATAATAAATCACCTGTATATTATATTTTGTATTTACCACCCCAAGTTGAGTTTCTCTCCATAACAATTTAATCCTGCTTTACCCCATCTTATCTCCCCCTACCCTCCTTTCCCTCTGCTAAATACCATAATACCATTACCTATGAGGTGTTTTTTTTTTTTTTTTTTTTTTGCTTAATCCCTTCACCTTTCCCAACCTGCTCCCCTCCCCCTCCCCTCTGACAGCTGTCAGTGTGGTCTCTATATCTATGAGTCTGTCTCTATTTTGTTAGTTTATTTTGTTCATTAGATTCCAGATATAGGTGAAGTCGCATGGTATTTTTCTTTCTCTGATTGGCTGATTTCACTTAGCATAATACTCTCCAGGTCCATTCACACTGTCACAAAAAGTTTTTTCTTTTCTTTTTTTATGGCTGAATAATAGTTTTATTATGTAAACATACCACAGCTTTTCTATTCATTCATCCACTGATGGTTATGTGGGTTGCTTCCAAATCTTGGTTACTGTAAATAACGCTGCAATGAACACAGGGGTGCATATATATGTTCTTTCAAACTAGTGTTTTGGGTTTCTTCAGACATATTCCCAGAAGTGGAATCACTGGTTCATAAGGAATTCTATTTTTAATTTTTTGAGATCAACTCAAGATCTAGAGCAAAGAGATTGAGGCAAAATACCATAATTGTTAAGCATTAGTCTTTATATTAAAGGCAGTGAAGGGATACTAAGGAATGTACCTTCTCTTATCAAGGAGGAAGATGAATCTTAAAAAGCTTTATATGGTGCTTTCTGTTTCTTTTTATTCTCTTTTAGTACTTGGTGAATAAAAAATAAATAGCTAATTAAATAGTTTATGTTCAAAAGTTAATAGTAAATAATTTTATTTTTATTAAATATCTGAATTCCAATTCAGAAAAGAGAAAATACAAACAGAAACTTCTGAATGTTTTTCTCAGAATATTCTTTTCTGAGCATTTGCATTTCAATTATATAAATGAATGTCTCTAATTTATTGAATGGTAGAATAACAAAATTTTTTTCATTGACAATAGTAGAATATGAAGCTTTTTATTCCAATTTAACATATGTGAACATATGTAATAATATTCTTAGTTTTTCACATTAAACATTATAACAGTATAGGTAGAAGTAGGATATAATAACTTATTCAGATTAATTAAACTTTAATGTACCTTAATATTCATATGTATATAATGGATTTGCTTTACACTATTAAAACCTTGGTTTAAATTAATTATGTCAAGTAATGCCTCTGTGTGTACATTAAATGCTGTATAAATGTCTTTGGAAACACTGTATATTTTATTAAGAGCTGAAATACATTTTGAATGAATAGAGCACTACTCATTATTTCCTATTTCTGTCCATCCATTAGGCAATCATTTGGAGTTCTAAAACTGGTTAATCCCCATGACAACTCCAAATGGAATTTCAAGGTGAAGAAAAATAGAAGTTTGGAAATGAATAATTTTTGAAAGAGCCTGACTCAAAATTAAGCAAATAGAAAGGACTAGAAATAGGATTTAGAAAAAAATGAAAATTAAGGTCAAGACTATGACAATAAGATAAATGTATAAAATATTCAGATGTCCAAATCTACTAAATAATCCTTTTGGTCATGTACATAAAAATGAGGAAAAAGTGTTAAATTCTAAATCCATTGCTAACTCTTCATAATGTGATATTAAAGATCAGTAATAAAATTAAGATATTACAAATATTGTATCTATCTGTGTTTAGATATTCCTTTGCTTTGATATTTGTGTAAGCACATAAGCACCCCGATGTTCATTTCAGTGTTGTTTACAATTGCCAAAATATGAAAGCAGGTCAAATGTCCATCAATAGACAAATGGATAAAACAAGTGTGTGATATTTACACAATGGAATACTACTTGGCCATAAAAAAGAAGAAAGTTTTACCCTTTGCAACAGTATGGATGGACCTGGAGAACATTATGCTAAGTGAAATAAGCCAGACAGAGAAAGACAAGTACCATGTGATTTCACTCATGTGGAATCTGATGAACAAACTGAAATAACATGGAAAATGGGGACAGACTCCTAGATGGAGATCAGGATGACAGCCAGTTGTGGGGGGAGAGTTAGAGGGTAGAGGAATTGAGCAAAAGAGAAAAAGTACTCATGGACAACACTGTGGTGATTGCTGGGGGAAGGGTGTATAAGGAAACTAAATGGTAATGGAAAAAATAATACAACAAAGATTAAACATTTAAAAAACCCCCTTGCTTTGTTAGTTGTGTAAGCACTGCATTTGAAGATTGAACTCCCTGATAGTCCTTGAACTATTTCTTAGCAGCTGGCTTTCTGTTGCACATTAGCAAATGACTCAACTGCTGACCATTCTGACTTTGAACTCTGAGTTCCTTATATGCTGCTTTTCTGCTTGATTCATAGAAAACACAACAGATATTTATATAAACTATATAATAAAATAATTGTCTCTACAATTCTGGATGCCACATACTTATATACATTTCTGATTGAAAACTTGAAATTGCTAAATCTTATACTGTGTCTTGTCTCTTACCATATGAACACTAGTTCCTCTATAGGCATATCTACCTATTTTTTTTTTTTAATTCAGATATGCGATCCAATGTTAAGACTCCCTTTATATTTGTTCTTCATCATAAATCTAAAGATATGAGATTATGTTTACTTCTTTAAGGGTAGATAATATATTTGTAATTGCTTTCTTTAAAGCACCTACAAAAGGAAAAACATCTGCCTCAAGGTATCAGAAAATAAACTCACAGTAGTTATATAGCATTCCTATAGGCTTCAGTGAGTAAAGATCATTCTCAGAATTTGAGTTGAAGCTACTACCAATATTTCTAAAATTTTAGACATGACTAATAACTTAGCACTTAGGAGGTATTTCTACATTCTACTGTAATTTTTTCTGAACTAAATGATTATTTCCATGAGAAGATACTCAGTTAGTATGTCACAATAATATTCTTATTACTTACAGCTTAGTATTTGAATCATTTACTTATAGCAATGCTCTAGATTTAGGAAAAAAACTCAGAACACAATTTGTCAACAAGTGTCTTTCAGTCTAGGATGAAGAGGCAAACATATAAGTAAGTACCCTTATAAAAATTTTATCCCTTTATAATAAACAAAATAATAAAATTATTATATAATGAATTGCAATAAAATATAATAGTACAACTTTAGAATATACATATATTACAAAAGAATATATATGTTATTCCTTATTTTTTTTAATTTTATAGAGTAATTGGAATTACACTAAATCTCTATGTAAACTTGAAAAATAGTACCTCTTCTGCAATGTTTATTCACAATTATCTAAATATATTTTTGACCTCAAGCAAATATGAATACAACATAAATGTCTTCAATATTCATGCAATAAAGTTTAGTTTCCATTTCCTTTTGCTAAAGAAATTACATAAGGATGAGCTGTAAAAAATTATGGTTCTGAAGGAAATACTATGGAAATTATGTGAGGTTTCACATCAGGGAGGCATGTGGGTTAAGCAGGATTGAATATTGAAAATAAACCTTGAGAATGAAAAGGTGAGATGTGTGCATTATAGGACAAGGAATTAGTGTGTAAGAAACTGCAAGACTATAGCTTCAATTCACACATAGTCTATGAGATGGAATCAAGGCCAATGAGGGTCTATGTGCTAGTTTCAGTCAAATTGTACAGGACTTTACACACTGTACTAAGGAGTTTTAACTTTACCCTAGGGATAATGAAATCAGCTAGCAAATGAAGTCATACATGTCCTAAGGACATGGTTATGTACTAGACCTAAGGCAAGGAAATCTAAGTAGGAAGTTAGGTAGATTTGTAAGTTGAACAATACAAGTGATGGATGCCTAATTCAATGTAAAATACAGGAATCACAGGGAAATACAGATTACTCAAAAACATGGCTTGACACTAAATTCTAGGCACTCAAAGAAATAAGAAACTACTATGACTACATTCATACAAACCTTTAAGAATCTGCATAGTATTAGTTCTCATCCTTTGAGCAGGAAAGAAATGATAGAAAGAAAGAATGGAATGTCTTAAGGGTCTCAGAAATTAAATCAATCAAATTGCATAGAACCAGAAGGCTAATGGTTACAAAAGACAATATTCTTTCACAACTTTAGTCAGACCAAGAAAATACGTATAGCTTAATGAACATTAAAATTTTCCTCCCTTCATTTTGCTAAATAACATTAAAAAATCAAAATTACTTCCTCTTTTCCAAGCTGGTTATTAAAAACTACTCAGACATTAAAAATGAGAGCATAGTTAGATATTACTTAATAGCTTACTAATACCAAAATGTTATTTAAATGCATGAAAGTAGATAACTGCAGTTTCAAATTTAAATCAGAGTCAATACATAGTATTTTTCCACAAAACAAATAGTTTTTCAGTCATAACGATGGCTGCCCACAAAAACATGGTTGATAAGCATGACAGACAGCAGCAAGGTTATTCACCCTTAATCTGATTTCAGCAGCCCTGATGCAAATATTGTTTTGTGTTCGTTCACTTAGTCTCAGTATTTAGTTTATCTTTCCTATTCAAAGCAGAAGGTTAACAAGGATGACAGCACAGATGGTGTCTTTTTCTTCTTCACAAGTCAAAGCCATGAGACTTATAAAGGACTGTCGCAAGTGTCCTCTCTCCTGTCTAGTCCCTCCTGTGCCCCCATCTGCACAGAGCTAATCTGATGATTTATACTTCCTCGACCTCTTAAAAATCACGCTTGCAGGAACACATCAGAGAGAAAACAAATTACAGCCTTAAGCTATATTTTTAATTCTACAGATACTATATTAGCAAATCAGTTTAATCATGGAAGGTCATAGTATGCTATGTAATTTTTTAAAAAACAAACTTAAATTTCAAATAATTTAACTTTTACAATTAGTGTCTACTTTAATGTAAAGTCTAATGCTTCTTTTGAGCCAACACATCATCTTTCTTCCAACTTTCCTGAAATAGAATTGATATAACATTGAATGAGTTTAAGGTGTACAACCTGTTGATTTGATGAACTTCTACATTGCAATATGATCACCACCATAGTGTTAGCTAAAACCTTGATCAAATCACAATATTACCATTTTTTGTGGTAGCAATTTTCAAGTATATAATACAGTTCGGTTAACAACAATCACTGTGCTGTGCATTAGATCTTCAGAACTCACTCATCTTCCAACTGCAAGTTTGTGCTCTTTGAACATCTTCCCATTTTTCCCACCATCCAGTCTCTGGTAATCATTAGCCTACTTTATGTTTCTTTGAGTTTGTTTGTTTTTTAATTCTACATATATGTGATGTTATACAGTATTTGCTGTCCTGTGTCTCATTTTATTTCACATCACATAATGCCCTCGAGTTCCACCCGTGTCAGAAATGGCAGAATTTCCTTCTTCCACATGTTTGAACAACATTCCACATCTTTGTCATCAAGCTATGAAAATAGGAACCAAACCAGTAAGGTAGGTACTATTTGAACTGAATACAATTTTCCTTTTCCCTAACCTGTTGAATAAATAAAAATATTATTACATCGAGGTCAATTTTATCCCTCCAGATAAACATTGGTTAGGTGTCATATTTCTTCAAAAATTTGCTATAATACAGTATTTCTGGTGAGATCAAGGAATTGTATATTTTCTCACAGCTTCAATAATCTATTCTCATTTATACCTAAAATAGGTTAACATTTTACTCTGTTCCCAACTCTGAATATATCACAAATTCTCTTCCTTTCCAAAAATGCCAATTTTCCCCATGTATCCATCAAGTTATATTTTCAAATATGAAGCTCTACTGTGGTCCTTTTGGTAAAAATAAACAAGAGTAAATGAGTAAACGACCTTTACTAAAATCCTAAGTACCATTTTGTTTCTTCCTCCATTTTTTAAGCAATGGAGTTCAAAATGTGCTAACAGTAGCCTTCTAATACTTCTCATTCATTTGCTTTCTTTTATCTGCCATCCTATTCAGTTTAAGTACTTTGCTTTAGGATATGTTGGGCATATCATTCAAGGCACTTGCCAGGTCCACATTATGGTAGATATAATTACCCACAAATAGCCTCTGTTAAACTGGATTTCTAGACTGCATTTTATCAATTGATAGTTGATTGGACTGTGCCCAGGAGACTAACCCAAATGAAGATTATTTTTAGACTAGCTAGTAACCTATCAGGTTGCTGATATCAAAGGACTGACTAGTCCACAAATTTATCAATAGGGGTTAAGCAAATTGGCGAGATACTCAGAACTGATTCTTTCCACAACACATGGAAATGATTGATCCATCCTGAGATAAAGTTTGAAAAAAAAAACACTCATTAATAAGCAGAAAATTCTATGAGTAATCTACAGACTCTGAAAAACAAATTATGGTTGCTAGAATTCCCTCAGGTCTTGGTGATGTTCAATTATGATCAATGTATACCCTCAGAAGCAAGGTGACTATGGACAACTCTAATAATCCAGCCTTTAAAAAAGAAGCAACTGTGTTTTTATAATTGTAATTGAATGTGATTGAGGCTAAGGGAAAGAACACAAAGTAGCAGGTGCAGTGGAAATTGATTTTGCCTGTTTATCACGTAGGGAGACTTTCTTACTACCTTGCAGCAGCAACTAAAACAGTCACTAAACTCAAAGAGTGAGGAAACTTATATAAACTCCAATAACATTACTGTTTTAATTTTGATTATTTTTATATTAGCTTCTGTGTAAGTTAAACCAGTGTTCTATTTATAGTGAAAATGACACATCCTTCAATCTGATCTAAGAGTCAAACTTTGAGGCTTAGAAGGGTCAGATTCATTATAAGAATGAGAATGAGATCTTTCTGACAAAGTGGACATAGGTCAGGACGTAGCATAACTCAGTATGTACGCTTCTTCCCAGCTGCAACAAATTCAGTCATAGGGAGGAGACCAGGTTCTTTAGAAAGTTATGCCCAGAGCGCTGATGGATGCCAAATGATATGATACCACCAGCCATTTCCACTTATAGATTTACTTTCCATGAGTGGATAAGCCAGCCGTGGGCATTTATATATTAAGGTTCCCTTCTCCACACGCTCAGGATTGGATTGGATTCACCAATTGCTTTCACCAGCTAGGATTGCTCTAAGCAAAGTGGTAATGTCATCGGTCAGTGTACAGAGAAGGGGCTAGAAGCCTGGGTGAGAAGTATCTATGGAGCCATTCTTAAGTGCAGTTGAAGCATTACTTCGGGAAATTCTAAGGTGAGATTTCATTTATTTATTTTTTATTATGAAGGCAAATATACAAAACAAGAAAGAATTTTATAACAATATAGCAAAACTCTATGTAACCATCACCTAGCATCAACCGTTAACATTTTGGTAATTTTCTTACATGTAACACTCCATTTTCAGTTTTTTAATTTTTTTTTTGTGAAAGGTTTGAACTACCTAGCTTTTTAAAAAAAATGTGACTATTACATAGTTACTTTTTAAAATTCTGACTGTACTTTTTTGGAGCAGTTGTAGGTTCATAGCAACATTGAGAGGATGGTACAGAAACTTCTCATATACCCTCTGTCCACACACATACACTGCCTCCCCCATTATTAACATCCCCCACCAAAGCGGTACGTTTGTTACAAACGTGAATGTATTGACACAACACTGTCACCTCAAGTCTATACTTTACATTGGAGTTCGCTCATGGTGTGGTAAATTCTACTGGTGAGGACAAATGTATGAACATGCCGTGGGGTAACTCAGGACATGGCTCCTCCACAAACTCAGAAAGCAGGTGGCTGCCTGGCTAGCAGCCACAAGCAGCAACAGAAACAGTCTGGATCTGGAGCCCCAGCCTTCTCAAGGCCCCTGTGTTTATCCCCAGTCCTGCAGCATCTTCACACACTACCGCTGCTCCCTCCCTAACCCCAGAAGCAGCACCAAGACGTGTCCACATCTGCTGGTCCTCCGTGTGGTATTTTTTGGAATATCACAAACACAGGTACAGCTCCCAGTTTGGAGCTCCTGCATTTATGCATGTAGAGTCATCCCCAGCCCCTCCAGGCAGAAATGCAGCCCTGCTGACAACTTGATTTCTGACTCCTGGAAGTTTAGGTAAGAGGACGGAGATGCACTGTACTTGGACTTGTGATCTACATATTGTTGAGATAGTAAATTTGTGTTGTTTTAAGCCACTAAATTGGTGGTCATTTATTATGACAGCAATAGAAATTGAATACATCAGATTTATTTATCTTTTATAAATTTCCCCATCAGCCTTTCATCAAACGCTTTTAGCATTCAATATTGATCATTGCTTAGATCCATTATTTCATTAGAGACTGCAAAATAGTGATATACAAACTCCATCATTCCTCCTGCATTCATTACCCATGATTTTTAAAAATCTATTGGTTATCCAACAGTGTAAACAGAGCAAAGAAAACCAATGCTCCTTCCTTTCACTTTGTTTGCCACTTTTCAGACTAATGAAAAGTCTGAAAAGGCTTGGTGTTCCAGCCTGTACCTAAAATTTGAGAGTCATTACGAATTCGAGATTCCTATGTATTTGATGTGTTTTGGTCCATTGCATTGAAAACTATTTCATCTTTGTCAACCTGCAAACTTGTTTCCTTGATATGGCTCAGTTGTTTACATATCATCCTTTTTTTTTTTTTTCTGGTACAGCAAAACACTAAAGTTATCTTCGGACATTTGCATAATAGCTTAGCTCATTGCTTCTTGGACTTTGAACTGCACAGAACAAAGAAATGCTATTTAATTTGAAAAACTTGAGTTCCTATTAATATTTCCATTTCAAATGTAAGATCATAGATTTTTTACTAAATTAATTTTAACTTATTTTGTCTTAATTTAAAGACACCAAGATAATTACTTATTTAATACATCTTACAATATACACCTTATAGCTCATGTACATGAGAAATATATGTATCAGCGTGACTGACAACAATAACACTCTGAACAGACTTTAGACTTTTAGACTTTATATTCTTTTGCTCTTAGGACATGTTCCAGTGGAAGTGAAAAGTAAATGCTCTGTCTTAAATTGTTTTCAAACATATTTTCCTCTGTGCCCATTGTGTTATAATGTGTCATCCATATTGTCATATTGTAATGAATGTTTTTTTTCTGGTTTAGTAGTTTAAAAAATATACAAGTTTAAATGGTTCTAAATGTAAAATTACTATCATTATATTTACAGAAGTTAAACTCTAATTGTAGACCTTCTATCCTGTGGCCCCATTGTCTTATAAAAATCATTTTAATAATATTTTCTTCTCCTTGCAGTATTTCTCTTTCCATACAGGTATAAAACATGTCTGCCAAGCAGATACTAAGCATCCAGGAATACTGAGTCCCCCGTATTGACTTTCTCCTCCCAGTCACCAATCTCCCCTAGAGCTGAATGAGAATCTTGAAAGAGACAGCACTAAAGTACTGTCGGCTTTGACAGCTCAAATTCTTCCCAAAATAAGCAAGATGTTGTAAACCCTTTGTAATATGTACCTTCCCTCCTTTTCTTAGTTTAAAGCTGAATTTCATACACTGCCTTGGCTACTAAATCATTCTTAAACTTTCCAAGATTTATTTTCTTACTTAAAGTCCTCAAAATCAGCATGTGAAAAAACACTTCAAAGTCACAGGTATACAAGTAACCCATAGGGAATGAAGTCAATAATATTGTAATACTATTATGGTGCCTAGTGGATACTAGACTTACTGTGGTGTCACTTTGTAAGGTATCCAAATGTCTTACCACTATTTGTACACCAGAAACTAATGTAATCAGTTTACTGCGTGCCAACTATGATTGAGAATAAATTTAAAATATAAAATACATATACAAAAATATTACTTTTGGTTTAGTTGGTAAGGATGGAATGGCTCTTACATGGATTGTATTAGGGCAACAGAACTGGTTACACTAGGGTCTCCCAAAGAGTGTAGAAAGAAGGGGAAAAATTAGGTGTCTGGAGGAATATCATTAAATCACGTTGAGTTACTAGTGAGAAAAGCATTTTCTGTTTAAGTCTCATATGGTCATTGTCTCTTTCTTTTTCTCTCTCTCTTAATCTCTTTGGAAAGGAAAGAAAAACTTGTCTTGGTACTAGCATATCATTAATTCCTCTCTAACACTAAATCATCCTCCTTTTCTTTTTTTACATTTTTATTGTTGTTCACTTTTGTTGTTCCCATTGCTCTTCCCTGCCCTGCCCACCTCCCCTCCCCCTTTCACTCCTCTCCTCCCTTTTCTCTTATCCATGGGTCCTTTATACATATTCCTTGACTTGCCCAATCCTGCTTTTCCCCCATTATTCCTGTCCCCACTCCCTTCTGGTCATTGTCAGTTCCTTCTTTATTTTATGTCTCTTGTTCTGTTTTGCTCACTTGTTTACCTTATTGATTAGGTTCCTCTTATAGGTGAGGTCATATGGTATTTGTCTTTAACCACTTGGCTTATTTCACTTATCATAACATTCTTCAGTTCCATCCATGCTGTCGCAAAAGGTAGGAGCCCCTTCTTTCTTTCTGCTATGTGGTATTCCACTGTGTAAATGTACCACAATGTTTTGATCCATTCATTTACTGATGGACACTAAGGCTGTTTTCAGCACTTGGCTATTGTAAATGATGTTGCTATGAACATTGGGGTACATAGGTTCTTTTGAATTGATGTTTCAGGATGCTTATGGTATAATCCCAGCATTGGAATTGGGATTATACTGTCAAATAGACAGCTCCATTTCTAGTTTTCTGAGGAATTTCCATAGTGATTTCCATAGTGGCTGTGCCAGTCTGCAGTCCCACCAACAGTGCACTAGGGTTCCCTTTTCTCCACAACCTCTCTAGCACTTGTTGTTTGTTGCTTTGTTTATGATGGCCATTCTGGCCAATTTGAAGTGGTCTCTCATTGTGGTTTTAATTTGCATTTCTCAGATGGCTAGTGGTGTTGAGTATCCTTTCATATTTCTATGGGCTCCATATATGTCCTCCTTGGAGAGGTGTCTGTTAGGGTGCTTTGCCCAAATTTTAATTGGATTTTTTGTCTTCCTGGTGTGAAATCATGTGAGTTCTTTACATATTTTGGAGATCAAACCTTTGTCTGAGGTATACTGGCAATATATTTTCCCATATGGTTGGTTCCTTTTTCATTTTGCTGCTGTTTTATTTAGCCTTGCAGAAGATTTTTAATTTGATGGAGTCCCATTTGTTCACTCTTTCCTTTATATCTCTTGCTCTAAGGAACATATAGGGGCACCATAAGGAGAAGAAAGTGAAAGAAAACCTGTTTGAAAAAGCAATGATGGAAAACTTTCCTAATTTGATGAGAGAAAAAGTTACACAAATCTAGAAAGTACAGAGGGCACCAATCAAGATGAACACAGAGGCCCACTGTAAGATACATCATAATTAAACTGGCAAAATTCAAACAAAGAGAGAGAATCTTAGAGGAAGCAAGGAAGAAACAGCAAGTAACATAGAAGGGAGCCCCAATAAGGCTAGTAACTGATTTCTCAACAGAAACACCACAAGTCAGAAGGGAATAGCAAGAAATATTCTAAGTAATGAAAAGCAAAGGCCTGCAACCAAGACTACTCTACCCAGCAAGGCTCTCAATTAAAATGGAAAGTGAAATAAGGAGTTTCCCAGACAAACAAAGGCTAAAAGAATATACCTCCACAAAACCAGCATTGTAAGACATGCTAAAGGAACTGCTTTAAGAAGATGAAGGAAAAGAATGAGAGGGAGGAACACAAGTACAAAGGGGGAAATGACAATGAATAAGTACTTATCAGTAATAACCTTAAATGTAAATGGCTTAAATGCTTCAATCAAAAGACATAGAGTACCTGAATAGATAAGTAAACATGACCTACACATATGCTGCCTACAAGGGACACACCTCAGAACAAAAGACCTACATAGATTGAAAGTGAAAGGTTGGAAAAAATATTCCAAGCAAATGAACAGAGGGGGAAAAAAGCCCTGGTAGCAATACTTGTATCAGACAAAGTAGATCTCAAAGAAAAAGCCATAAAAAGACACAGAGAAGGACACTTCATAATACTCAGGGTAGAATCCATCAAGAAGGCATAAACATTGTAAACATATATGCACCCAACATAGAACCCAGATATGTAAGGAAAATCTTGGAGGACTTCAAGAAAAATGTAGACAGCAACACAGTTATAGTAGGGGATTTTAACATCCCACTGTCAAAAATGTATAGATCTTCCAAACAAAGAATCAACAAGGATATCATGGCACTGAACAATGCTGAAGATCAAGTGAACTTAATTGATATATGCAGTAACTTTCATCTCAAAGAAACAAAATACACATTCTTTTCAAATGCACGTGGAACATTTTCAAAGATAGATCACATGGTAGGATATAAAACAAGCCTCAAAAATTTCAAGAAATTTGAAATTATATCAAGCATAATCTTAGACCACAAGGGCTTGAAACTGGAAACCAACCTCAAGGAAAAAACTCATAAACAGTCAAATTCATGAAAATTGAATAGCATGTTATTAAATATTTACACAATGGAATTCTATGCAGCAAAAAGAAAGAAGGAGCTCCTACCCTTCACAACAGCATGGATGGAACTGGAGAGCATTATGCTAAGCTAAACAAGCCAGGTAGTGAAAGACAAATACCATATGATCTCACCTTTAACAGGAACCTAATCAACAAAACAAACAAACAAGCATAATATAACCAAAGACACTGAAACTGAGAACAGACTGACAGTCACCAGAGGTGAGAGGGGAGGGAATTTCAGGGGAAAAGGGGAAGGGTTTAGAGCAACAAGCATAAAAGACATATGGACAAAAACTGGAGGGGGTGGAAATGGGAGGGAGGTGGGGAGGGCTGGGACGGTGGGCTGGGATGGGAGTAAAAGATAGAAAGCTGTACAAGAACAACAATTAAAATTAAAAAAAGAAAAAAGAAAAGAAAACAATACTAAAAATGTGGGTTGTACTTTTACAACAATATGAGTTTATTAAAGAAACAATGGGTTAACAATGAGATCAAAGAAGAAATTTAAAAAATTCTGTAAACAGATGAAAATGAATGCACAACAGCCCAAAACCTATGGGACACAGTGAAGGCAGTCCTGAAAAGGAAATTCATAGAAATACAGGCCTACCTAAAAACATAGAAACATTTCAAATAAATGGCTTAACCCTACATGTGCAAGAACTGGAGGAACAGCAACAAAGAAAGCCAAGAGTGGAAGGAAGGAAATAATCAAGGTCAGGGAAGAATTAAATGACATAAAGACTAAAAGAACAGTTCAAAGGATCAATAAATCCAGAAGCTAGTTCTCTGAAACGATAAACAAAATCAAGAAGCCTCTAAGCAGACTCATCAAGAAAAAAAGAGAGAGGACTCAAATAAATAAAATAAAAAATGAAAAAGGAGAAATTACAACCAATGACACAGAAATACAAAAGGACTGTAAGAAATTACTACAAACAAATATATAGCAAGAAATTTGAAAACCTGGGCAAAATGGACAAATTTCTAGAAACATGTAATCTGCCAAAACTGAATCAAGAACATTCAGAAAGCCTAAACAGACCAATAAAAGCCAGTGAAATTGAAGCACTAATCAAAAAACTCCCAGCACACAAAAGCCCTTCACCTGATGGTTTCACAGCAGAATTTTACAAAACATTTAAAGAAGTGCTAACCCCCATCCTTTACAAGCTATTCCAAAAAGTCCAAGAAGAGGGAAGACTCCCAAGCTCTTCTGATGATGCCAGAATGACCCTAGTTCTAAATCTAGATAAAGACACTACAAAGAAAGAAAACACAGGCCAATACCACTGATGAACACAGATGCTAAAATTCTCAACAAAACCTTGGTAAATCACATCTGCCAATACCTTAAAAAGGTCATACGCCATGATCAAGTAGGATTCATTCTGGGGATGCAAGGATAGTACAATACTCGCAAATCAATAAATGTAATACAGCACATAAAGGAAAGACAAAAAAATCACATGATTATATCAATAGATGTGGAAATTTTTTGATAAGGTAGAGCACCCATTTATGATAAAAACACTCAGTGAAGTGGGAGTAGAAGGGGGCATATACCTCAACATAATAAAGAGCATATAAGAGAAACCTACAGCCAACATCATATTCAATGGACAAAAACTAAAAGCTCTCCCCTTAAGATTAGGCACAAGACAAGGGTGTCTGCTTTCCACACTTCTATTCAACATAGTATTGGAAGTCCTAGCCATAGCAATCAGACGAGTAAAAGAAGTAAAAGGCATCTGCACTGGAAAGAAGGAAGTGAAATGTCATGTTTTGCAGATGACATGATAGTGTACATGGAAAACCCTGTAGGTTGCAACAAAAACTACTCAATCAAATAAGTGAATTTGGCAAAACAGCAGAATACAAAGTCAATATTCAGAAATTGAAGGCATTTTTGTACACCAACAATGAAATATCAGAAACAGAAATAGGAAAAAATCCCATTTACTACAGAAACAACAAAATTAAATACCTAGAAATAAACCTAACCAAGGAGGTAAAAGACCTGTACTCAGAAAACTACAGAATATCAGATAAATTAAGGCAGATACAAATAAATGGAATCATATACCATCTTCATGGATTGGATGAATTGACAACATTAAAATATCCACCTTACCTAAAGCAATTTGAAGATTCAATGCAATCCCTATTAAAATACTAATGATATATTTCACAGATGTAGAAAAAATAGTTCAAAAATTTATGTAGAACCATAAACAATTCCAAATAGCTGCAACAATTTGAGAAAGAAGAACAAAGTAGGAGGAAACACAATACCTGATATCAAACTATATTACAAGGCCACAGTAATCAAAACAGTCTGGTACTGGCATAAGAACAGAACATAGATCACTGGAACAGAATAAAGAGCCCAGAAATAAACTCATGCCTCTATGGTCAATTAATATTTGACAAAGGGAGCAGGAGTATAAAATGGAGTAAAAATAGCCTCTTCAACTAATGGTGTTGGGAGATCTGGAGAGGTGCATGCAAAAAAAAAAAAAAAAATGGAACTAGACTGCCAACTTACACCATACACAAAAATAAACTCAAGATGGATAAAAGACTTAAATGTAAATTGCAATACCATAAAAGTTCTAGAGGAGAACATAGGCAGTAAAATTTCAGATATCCGATGCAGCAATACCCTCCTTTTCAAAAAGAGAAAACAGAACTCAGATTCAGAGGTTTTATCAGGCAACATATATACAGATATTATTAACCTGTAAGTCCAAGAGAGTTAACCAGATGATAACATTCTTATATATTATGAATTATAAATTAATTGTCTAACAAACTTGAAATCTTTATTTTCAATTTCTAAATATACTCTTCACCAGAAAAACATGGAGTTCCCATAAGATGGTAATGAAGTGTATCTCATTTTTGTTAATAAACATGTATAATATTCTTTTCATTTGAATCCCTGAATAAGGAGGATCCTAGGATAAAGATATTAGAGTAGTTAATTAGTTATTAACAAAGGAAGGGTGAAAATGGAATTGGACATTAAGTCTGATTAAATATGAAATCCACAGCTTGCAGACTCTCCAGGGGACAGCCACATTACCCTAAAAAGGGGGTTAACATACTTCATTTCCTTCCTCAAACTGGAAAGTCCAGCTTTTCAATATCCCCAGGGAAAAATTGCCCCCTTTCAGAGAACCAGTAAAGGGAAAATTCCTCTGTTGAGGCATGCACAGTAAAAGCCAGATGATGAAGCAAAACTATGAATCATGTGTAGTTGGAGCTAAAATGGCAGCCATCAAAGAGAGGAGTCTAGCCTGAGAAAATCTGGGGAACATATCAGATAGGATAAGGGCCTGGAATCCTGGAAGAACTGGGAAAGGGAATGGATGAGGGAGATCCAGCAGAAGCCCATGTAGAATTAGGAAGAAGATTGGTTATTTTGAAGGAAAGCTTAATCCTTCCCAAACTCAAGGAGATATAATCAAAGTTCCCTCCATAGCATCCATGAGGGCCTGGAATCCATGAGGGACTTGTAGCCATGCCAGCCCAAGTTCAGTGCCAGTTGTGGCCCCAGGCACCATCAGGGCTTAGTGGGAATGTACAGATGGGTAAATGAGACAAGAGAAGTTCTGCATCTCTGGATTTTGGCCCTTCTGGGCCTTACTGTTGTGGATGCAGGTCTGAGGCCCCAGAGGCTGGACTTCTTCCACAGCAAGATGGAGCTGAGCCACCTGGTCATGGATGATAATATGTGGGGTACCTGGGGGCAGTTCTTTGTTTTTGTGTAAACAAATCATGACGCCATGCGTCAAGTACTCCTATGCATGATTTCCCAAAATGTTTTTCTTGCAATTTTGTGGAAGAATGCTATTTCCAATGGCAACTGAGAGGGTATCTAGCTAGAAATTAGTAATTCATTTTCACTCGGCAGTGATCAACAAACCTAATAGGGTTTTGTAAATCAATTTTGGAGATAAATGCCAACATTTCTCTGCTGCTGATTGTATATAGCCATTAGTGTGTAAAGCTATTCTCCCTGTCTGAAATGATGAACAAAATTTGGATGAGAGATGGTGAATGTAAAAAGCATTCTCTCCCTTCTGTGGTCTTGAAGACATATTGCAGTTGTCTTTTCAAACCAATTAGGAAAAAATATGAATAACTGAAGAGGATCCATTTGCCTTACCATAAAGTCCAAGTCTTATTACAAAGAGAAAATGCAGAATAGGTATTATACAAAGGTCAACTATAAACACACAAGTATAAATTATAGAATGAGTGATGGGCTTGGAATTACTTTGTCGAGTAGTACATGTTTTGCTTCACTGAGTAACAATATTTTCAGACTTTTCCATGGCACACATAAAATAAGTCAAATTAAGGAAGGTACCTAAATGGCAAGAGAATTTGCAAGCTTACTTTCCACATTGATCTGGGAAGTCATGATGTAAATACCACCCTACATGAGGACACAGACCCTCAGATACACAGACAGTTTTTAAGATATATATAAAGCAGACTACTTGGATTCAAAGGCGCTGGCAGGGAGAAACTTTTTTTGGGGTGAATGCTTGTAAGTATATTCCAGAGTAAACTGTAAGGCAGAAGTTAAGAGTTATCTTTTAAATATATTTGTGTTAAGTAAGTTACCCTAAGTTTTTTCTTTAATCAGGGAACTATTTTCCATTACTTTATTTTGTGTAAAATGGAACAAATCAACTAACAACACAGAAATAAAATTATGTCTTAAGAAATCAAGAGCAAGATTTAATGGTGGTAAGCAAGGAGACTAATCTTTCCAGAAGGAAATGAAGATATTTAATAATTGTGGTTTGCTAGATAAAATATATACTTAAATATATAGAGTAAAATATAAACATAACAACTCAATATAAAATATAATCTATCATTTTCAAACTGATAAACAAATGGCAATTATCAGTATATGTAATCAATTTATGAAGGCAGGAAAAGAAATAAAAGGTAGAAGCGAAAACGAGCAGCCATGAACGTAAACACAAAATAAGATCATTGAAAACAAAGTCAGATCATTTGAACACACCAAAAAGCAAAAGCAAAAAGAGCAAAAGCAGTTAAGTAATAAATATATGGAAAATATATATAACCTAAACACTAAACAAAGGAAAATTGTGTTTAGTAGCATTAATGTTAGATAAAATAAAATTTATATGGAAGATATTAAAAGAGATAAATGTTTGTATTGTGCAGTAAAAGGCAGAATTGGATAAAGAAAATAATTTGTTGATACTTTCAAGAAAAATATGGAGCAAAACTTGTTGAGATTTATATGGAGATATTAACAAATTCACTAATGACAGTGGGAAATCTTTATAATATTCTACCAGAATGATTGTGATGAAGTAGATCAAGAATTTTAGGAAGGATATAAAAGATTTTAAACCAAAACTAATCGTCTTTCTGTATTCCAGTTACTACAATCAACAAGTAGAAAAAATATATTATTATCAAATATACATCGAAGTATTATAAAATTTATTATATAATAGTTCACTCCTAACCTCAACACATTTCATGTTGTCTGGCCATTAATTCACAATAAAGATAACAATAAAGGACCTGGAAAGCATTATGCTAAATGAAATAAGCCAAGAAAGACAAGTACCATATGATTTCACTTATGTGGAATCTAATGAACAAAATGAACTAAGCAAAATGGTAACAAACTCAGAGGGTAGGCTCTCATGGGCAGAGGGCAGGGAGTGGACTGAGCAAAAAAGAAACAAAGATAAAGAAAAACTCATGGACATGGACAACAGTTGGGTGACTGCTCGGGGATGGGGGTTCAAGGAAGGTGAAGGGGAGGGTACGGGGGTGATAAATGGTGATGGACAGAGACTTGACTTAGAGTGGTGGACACACAATACAATGTGGAGACAATGTGTTGGAGAATTTTGCACTTGAGACCTGTATAACTTTGTTAACCAGTGTCATCCCAATACATTTAATAAAAAGGAAAAATAAAATTAAATAAAATGTAAAAATAGCCACTATATTTTGCATTTGTTTTGTGTATCAGAATAAAAAACAGAGATAGTATTAAGCCACCATTTCTAAAAGCTGAAAAAGTCTGACCTAATGCTGTTGGAAAGGCAAGAGAAACAATACATTTTGCTCCCAAGGGAAAAATCAAACATTCTCTAAAGTAACTAAGATTTAGGTTGCAAATGCCTTTGAGGTTTGCAGTATCAACACTGGACAATCAGTGAAAAATTGTATAAAATACTGTGTCCCCCAGTTGAAACTATTGTTGAGTGTGTGTGTGTGTGTGGAGAGAGGGAATGCACAGTTTCCCACATGGGTTGCATTAGTCTTTCTATCCCATGATTAAAAAATTGGGATCTTGTTTTAACTGTGGATTAAAAATCTTAGGAGTATTCTTATTTTCCTTGCTATTGATGTCTTTTTATCTTTTCCTCCTCCATTGAAAATGATTTCATTTTAGTGAAATAAACCAACCAGAGAGACATAAGTAGCATATGATATCATTTATATGTGGAAACTAAGGAACAAAATAAACTAACAACAAAATAGAAATATACTCATAGATACAGGGAATAGACTGACAGCTGTCAGAATGGAACAAGTTTGGGGACTAGATAAAAAAAGTGGAAGGGATTAAGAAAAAACTCATAGACACAGATGACAGCATGGTGATTACCAGTGGGTAGGGGGATGGAGGCACGTGGAAGAGGGTAAAGGGAAATAAATGAATACATGGTAATGGAAGAAAACTTGACTTTGTGTGGTGAATACACAATATACAGATGAGATAGTTTAGAATTATACACCCGGAACCTATATAATTTTATTAATCAATGTTATCACAATAAATTCAATTAAAGATAAATAAATGAAATAAAATGAAAATGGTTTTGCTTTTGTAGCACCAGATAATACTTCTGCTTATATAGTACAGGGAAAACCTTGAAATTCCATGGCATAAATGCTCTCTTTGTATTAGAAGAAACTATAAAATATCCAAAGAAACCCAAAACACTGATCAAAAAATATGTGTACCTGTGTGTTCATTGCAACATTATTTACAATAGCCAAGATTTGCAAACACCCCAAGTGCCCATCAGTAGATGGGTGCATAAAATGTTGTGGTTCATTTACGTTAGTGGATTACTACTAGGCTGTAATAAAAGGAAATTTTACCTTTTGTGATAGCATGAATGGACCTGGAGATTTTTATCCTAAGTGAAATGAGCTAGTCAGAGAAAGACAAATACTGTAAGATCTCACTTATATGTGGAATCTAATGAACAGAATAAACAAACAAAAAATAGAAAGAGACTTATAGAAACAGACTGATAGCTGTTAGAGGGGAGGGTGGATGAGGGACTGGGTGAAAAAGGTAAAGGAATTAAGCAATTAAAAAACCTCATAGACACACACAATGGTAGAGTGATTCTCAGAACAAAAAGAGGATGGAAGGATGTGGAGGGAAATAAATGTGGGATAGATGGTGATGCAAGGAGATTTGACTTATGGTGGTGAACACATAATATGATAAATGGATGATATATCATAGAACTGTATACCTGAAGCCTACACAATTTTGTTAACCGTTGTCACTCAAAAATTCAATAAAAATTTAGTTTTTTTTAAAGAATACATAAAATATTAGGAGGAATACATTGTCATAAAAGTTGAGAAGAGAAATGAAAAAGAACAATAGTAGGAAATGTGATTCTTTCATAGGAAAAAGGAAAAGTATGAGAGTGTGTCTTCATACTCTGAACAGACAAAAGGCAATCAGAGAATGCATATTAGGAGGATTTTTATTCTCAGGGCAGAAAAAGGTCCTGAAGGTTTGGAAAGCAGAAGTCTTCCTACTGCTAATGATGTATGATGGCACTTTCTACTTAGAAGTCACAACACCCTTAGGGGCACAGAGAAGCCCGGGAGCTGCTTTTCTCACTGTGAGTAGAAGAGCTTATTTTCTGTTTCACCCAGAACCAATTGTACCTTTAAAATCAACTCCCCACAGAAACAGCTCACACATGAAAACCTTTCTTGGTTAGCCATGCCTTATTTAAACAGAAGTTCCTCTGGAGAGGTTAAATGATTTTTCGTGGAAATTAATTAACCGGTGATAGGTCTGTTTCATTTTATAAATAGTATGAAAATATGAAAGTAACATGTCTCCAGCTATGAATTTAATAATTATTAATTTAATAGTTGCCAAAAGTCATTTTGATCTAACATCGAACATGCAATAAAAGATATTAATAAAATAATGGATAATTAAACAATAATAATAAGAAAGTTATTGTCACTTTCATGATAAATTAGATAACTGCTTGTTCTTGAGAAATATAATAGCTCTTAGGTCCAACTACAGTTTTAGTTCTACTGAAATAATATAGTATACTATATGTTAATCTAAGAATAAAAAAGTTTTTACCATTTCTCATTATCAGAAGCAATTTAAGATAATCTAGTTTAATATTTGAACAGAAATATGACATCATAGAATTGGAATGATTAAAATACTAGTACTATCTTACCTACCCTAAGAGGAACCTCTAGTCATTTATGGGAGTATTTCTGAAATGAACCTTATAGGATATTAATAAGTATTTAGTAACAAAAAAGTTATTGTGACCAAATAAATTTGGAAAATAATATGTATTCTATTCTGCAAATAGATTCACAGTGCTCATATTAATGGCCTTAAGAAATCCTATGAAATAAACAAACTATGCCTAAAGAAGTCCAAGCTTCTTTGAAATGAAACAAGTAACATTTTCTCTTTCTTTTTAAATTTAGTTTTCTGGTTTTTTGTTTGTTTACATTTTTCCTTTTTTTTTTTTGCCTCTCTTGTTTCTTTCCTTCTCTCCTTTTCTTTTTCTTTTCTTCCTCCCTCCCTCTCACGATCATTCTTTCAAGAAAAGGACAGGTGGATTCTTACAGATTTAATGTTTTCAGGAATGTTTAGAAAATCTGATTTGAGTTTTAGGGATTCTTGTCTAAACAGACATTTAATTAGTTACTTGAATATAGGCCATTCAGAAAACTTTATTTTCTTTTGGCCCATGTACATATACCACTAGAATTTTTTAAAAACTATTTCATTATACATTTCCCTTTCTTATTTCTCAGTATGTACTTTAAAAAGTTATATTTGTGTGACTTGACGATGAAATGAATAATAAAACTGTCTTAGGTAGTAAGAATTTGAGTGAACTTAGAAACTATTTAGCTCTGCCTGGACTGGTACAGTTTGGTTAGATGTCACAAAGCAAGGGGTTGCCTGTTCGATTCCCAGTCAGGTCACATGCGGTTCAGTCTCAGGTTGGGACACATGCCAGAGACAGCCAATCAATGTTTCTCTCTCACATCGATGTTTCTCCCTTCTCATTCTCCCTCCCTTCCCTTTGCTCTAAAAATAAATAAATAAAATATTTTAAAATGCTTTAAGAAAGAAAATTTTTATTCCTAAATTTTATTCAAAGCTGGGGATAAGTCAGTTCCCAATTCCACATAGCATCTAGTTATGTATGTTTATAGTTCCCACATAATTTTAGATATTATGATGTCTTCATCTTTAAGATTCTTGTATTTTTAAAGTTATCTTCAGATATTACTAGGAAAACTATTCATAACCCACTAATTGATGATAAACATTTTGAGTATATGCTATTAGTATGGAGAAATGAATCTATTATTTTACCACAGGTGTGTGTAAGTTTTGATTATCAGAAGGTAGTAGCTGATTTATCTCATGTAAATCTTTTAAAAATATTTTTAATATATTTATGTAACTATCTCATTTTTTCTTTATTTTTTTAAAGAGGGAGAAAAACATCCATGTGTGGTTGCCTCCCACAGGCCCCCACCAGGGACCTGGCTTGCAACCCAGGCATGTGCCCTGACAAGGAATTGAACTAGTGACCCTTTTGGTTTGCAGCCTGCACTCAGTCCACTGAGCTGTACCAGCCAGGGCTCTTTGTTTTTATTTTAATTTTTTTTGTTACCACTTATCCCTCTTATAGCCCCCTGCCCCTGGCAATCAACACATTGTTGTCCATGTCCGTGAGCCCCTTTCCTGTCTTCTTCATCCCTCCACCACCCCCTAACCACCTCCCCAAGAGCTGTTAGCTGGCTCTCCATCTATTAGTCTGTCTCTATCTTGCTTGTTAGTTCAGTTTGTTCATTAGATTCCTCATATGAGTGAAATTATGTGGTATTTATCTTTCTCTGACTGGCTTATTTCACTTAGCATAATATTCTCCAGGTCCATCCATAAATTTATCATTAATATTAAATGAAGCTAAGTGCTACTGGAGCTATCTTATGGAAAAAAACAAACTTTTTGGCCAACCCAATACAATGTCAACAAAACAACACAGAAACAGGAATCTGGAAGAAGTAAGATGAAACATTAAACAAGGAATCAAGTGCTCATGTTTTGCTCGTTTGACTTTTTTCAGTAGTTTTTTGACAGCTGGATTCACTCATGTGTTTTGTTTTGTTTTGTTTTGCTTTTCCCCTTGACTAGAATTGATTAATAGGTGAGTTTGCCTCTACTGGGCGCTGGCTCCCAATAGAAGTAGATTGAAGTTTTGTTGCGTCCCGCTGAAGAGCGATGTATTCTTCGTATGTAATCTGTACAGGACTCCTCAAATCTTACTGTACCACTCCTAAGGTGAAAACCCTGTGTCTGTATTGAAACATTGTTAAAAATAATTAAGATTAAATCTTGGGTCTACTGAAAACCACAGGAAGATCGAAGGCCTGTTGAATTTTCAATTAAAAAACTCAGAGGAATTTCTTAATGGAAATAAAAAGACACTATTATAACTTGTGTGTTATAAAACCAAGTAAGAGGTCTTGACTATTTACCAAAGTACCAAGATATCCATTAGTAGATATTTATTAAGATTCTATGTTATGTGCAGCAAAATCCTAAACATGTTAAATCAATTGAAAAATATGCAAAATTTAGAAAGCCTTTGTGACATCCCTCTCACTCCTCAAAAATATGTTGTTCCACTGAATGCTTTATTGGAATTATATTAAACTTACAGATCAGTTTTGGGGAAACTGGGCATCTTTAAAATATTGGAAATGTTTTAACATGCAGGAGTATGGTATGTTTCTTCATCTGTTTATTCTTCAAGGTCACTCATGGATTTCTAGCAGCTTTTTGATAAACATTTTTATTCCATTTATTTCTAGTACATAGTTATTTCTATTGCAAATAAAATCTTTATTTTGTGACTGTTTAGAGTTAGTTACTAAAGGACAATGTTTTTCAAGGTTATTGCGTTCTCAAACCCAGCTATGCATTAAAAACTCTGGTATGAAGCCCACTTGAACTCCTTCTCTACAAATTATTTTTTGCTTAAAACTAAATTTGTAATTAGTTCTTTTCTAATTTTAGCATGCTCTAAACACTTGATTTGTTTTCTCTATGTACAGACTTACACCTGTAAATACACACCAGCCCATAACAAGAATTAATCCTTTATTTTCTAAAAATGTAAAAATATAAACAAACAAAAAACCTCCATGAAATTGGACAATAAAAGTTGTGTTGTCAATAGCAGCAACATTGATAAGAAAAGCAAATATTTGCTCATTTTTATGTAGAGTTTATTCTCGTATTTTATTTGGAAATATAAGCACATTTTGTCCCTTTTGTTTTACGTCTTCTGATTTTGAGAAGCTAATTTTGTCTTGCCTAAGACAAAATGATGCAAGACTATCTGACTGTTCAGAAGAAAGGAACTGTAATCTCTACATGTTTCTAATATTCTGCTATCATTACCTTTCCTTATCCCAAAATTAGGAAAATACTTGTCTTTTTAAGGTCTCATAATAAATGTGGGCCTAACAGAACAATTAAATCAACACTTTTGGGAGGTGGAAACAGATATTGATATATTTTTCCAAGTTCTTTATGTGACATTAACATGCAGTCAGAGTTACAATAACTGTTGGAGGGTTACAAACTAGCTCTTTATAAAATATTTTGGAAGGGTTTTTTTTATCATCATTAGTTAGAATATGCCACGGAATTTTTCTTCTCATGACCCTATCTTCTGTCTTACGAGCAAAGGATACTAAGCAGCCGCTGTGACCAAAGCAAGCATTCCTTACTAGGAGGTGACACAGTCTGTCCTCCTTACCCTTAGGACAGAGCCCCAGTGTCCAGTTACCTGATACAGAAAAAGGAATCAACATAAATACACATGCTCTATTACATCACTAAATGTTTTCACTTTTTAAATTCAGATATGCATTTTTTTATTTAATTGCCCTGTGACCGGAGACACAGGCTTTTAAGATATTTTATCAGGGTAAAGAATATATTCGGTATTCAGCAGGCAAAATGAAGTTAATAGGCCTCCAGGGAAGTGATTCTCTATAGCACTATTCTGGCAAGTACACGATTTTATAACCTACTTGCTTACTTGCTTATGATTCCACATCACACACGTAACATAGCATCTTTGTAAAATATGTCTTATAGAGCGAGGCAGGGCTATTGCTATAGGATGAGATAAATTTTAGGAGTATAGTCATACTGAACTTCTGACACAATATAGTCTAGTTTCTCTAGCTCTTCTTGGGAAAATATTAGCAAGAACACTGCACGTACAGAGCAGACTGAATCTTCAGGTGCCTATAGAGTTAGGCTTCTGTAGATCATCATAGTTCTGTGAGAGAAATCAGGAAACCAGCAAAGGGTCTCTTCCAATTGCAGGACATCAGTTACCACCCTCTGGAATACAAAGAAGAACACTGAAATGTTAGCATTAAAGAAAAATAAACATTTGTCTTCTTCAACAAGCACTCAAGGAACAATAGCTCTATATCAGTGACTATTTAAAGGAGCTGAGTAAGTTCATAATTTATATCATTTACAGCACAGTGCTTACATTTTAATGTATGGAACAGACATATTATGACAATATTGCATGTGCTAATAAGAGATATGCACCAAGGGCTGTGGGAACAGAACTGAAGAAACTGCTTTTAAAAGTTGCCATGGGGATTATTTTGTAAATTAAATAGCCATTAAGCGCTTTTTAAAGTCCCATTTATGTTTTTCCTTGCTTAGCATTTATCCCTATTGATCATTCATTTCTATTACTTAACAATTACAGTGGTTCCTAAAAATCTGTATGAATGCAGACCCCATAGTAATTTTTCGCTTATACAGATTCCCTAGCCCAGCAAACAGTTCTCTAGCCAAGCAGCCCCTTCCTGCTCCCTTTCCACCCTGTGCTTTTCCCTCCCAGAGTCCCCTCCCTCAGAAAATTTTCCCTCATGCAATGATGCTAAGAGCAGAGCCTCTGGAGTACACACTTTGATATAGGAATTACTTATTGTAAGTCATTCCTCTTGTTAAAGACTATTTATTTTGTAAATATGTAATCTGTATGAATGCAGACCCCATAATAACTTTGGGCTTCTACCCTTTAATTTCACATATTTCCTACTATGTCTTAGACCCCTACTCTGACTTTGCATATTTTCCTCCTCTATTCTCTCTCTCCATCATCTGTATATTTATTGTGTGCTCACTACCCCCTTTCCAATTCTTCTTCCATCACTATTTATCCCTCTTTTACTCTCTTCTACCTGCCCCACCCCCTTTTCCTCTGGTAATCACCATAACGTTGTCTGTGCCAAATATCATTATTTATTTCACTTACATGTGGCATCTAAATGAACACACTCATAGTTACAGAGCTCAGTCTATTTTTTAAACTCTGAAGTTAGGCATGCCCCAAACTTCTGTCCTTGAATTTTTTTTTACTCCTTATTTTTCTTTTTTTTAAGATTTTTAATTATTTTTAGAGAGAGGGGAAGGAAGGGAGAAAGAGAGGGAGAGAAACATCAATGTGTGGTTGCCTCTCACACACCCCCTGCTGGGGGCCTGGCCCACAACCCAGCCATGCGCCCTACACTGGAAATTGAACCAGCGACCCCTTGGTTCACAGGTTGGCTCTCAATCCACTGAGCCACTCCAGCCAGGGCCTTACTCCTTATTTTTCCTTCATGATTTCTTGGATACTTATGCCCTCTACCAAATATGTCACTCGACCTCTCTATTTAGTTACCAGATAATCCTTAATCTGTCTCAGGATGTGTTTAAGATCCTTTTGAGGAAGAGCACAACACAATGACAGTGAGGCAGAATTTGCTGCTATTGTTGTTGTTGTTGTCTATAGTTCTGAAGAAGAGAAGGCTGCTAGGCAGGCCACACGGGGAATTCCAGCTGCGGACAGTGTCTCCAGCAAAGTGGAGTTGTAGGAGGCAGTTTATGAGTGGCAAGAAGAGTAGGATTAGCAAGGTTTCATGGGCTCCTGTGGATCGGCTAATTAGAATAAATCTTGGGCTTGGACATAGTGGCTTCTCTAGCTCTCTGACCTCCCTCCAGTGTGATTAAGAGAAGTGCACAGTGGCAGAGTATGAGAAGCTAAGAAGGAAGGTGGTTGGGGTATAGACCCAATCACCTTCTCAAGAAAGGGAGCTGATTACTGTCTAACTGGGGTCTCAAAACTGTGAGAAGAGGAAGTTAAGAGAGAGTGGTGTCAGCAAGACAGCAGAGTAGGAGATCCTGTCCACCTCTCCCAACATATGATTTAGCAAATCTCATTGATGAAAGTAGACTTTCAGACTCAATGATTATTCTGCTATCCTTCCCCTAAAATTTAACATTTGAGTAACCAGAGACTAGCATGCAATGTTCAGAAACAGGAAGGTTGAGAAAATGTCATCAGTCCATGTGACAAAGGGGCTTGCATGAAGATAATGGCTAGTTCTAAGACCTTGTAAATGGCAGAAGCCAAAATCAAAGCCAAGTTTTTGTGACTCTAAACCCTGTGCTCATCATATCATTCCCTGGTGTGCCTCCTAATCACAAGGTTTAGTAACTAAATGTAATGTGGTAACAACAACTAATAGTATATTTTACTATAAATCAAGAATTCAATGTCAGATGAAGTTTAAAATAACTCAAGGGAATCCAAGCAAAGCATCTTTGAGCCACAGAACACAAATCTAAATTCTTTCCCATATGATGGGTCCTAAAATGTTGGGTATAAGCATCATATTTCTGGCAATTGTCTTGTCTTTATAGTAAATGGTCCTTGTTTCTCTAATTGCTTTTTATTTTATCACCCTTTTAGCTCTTCTCTGAATGCATTGAAGCCAATCAATATCCTTCCAGGTGTGGAGAATAAAACTAAATGTAATATAATTATGGTCAGACTTGAGAGAAAAATAGAACAAATCTATGTGGCACTCATTCTACATATATATACACTAGGAACACAAATTTATATTTTTCATGTAGCAGCCACATCACACTGTGGATTTATAAGGCATGGCATTTACTTTAACCAAAATTCCAAGCCTTTTTCATTTTATTAAATTAAATATTTTGGGGTGACATTGGGTAATAAGATTATATAGGTTTCAAGTGTACATTTCCATGATAAATGATCTGTATACTGTGTTGTGTTTCCATCACGCAAAGTCAAATCATCCCCATACATCCAGACCCCTTTACCTTTTACCACACCCTGTTCACACTCTTTCCTCTGGTAACTACCACACTGTTGTCAGTGTCCATGAGTTTCGGTTTTATGTCCCACATATGAGTGAAATCGTATGGTTCTCAACCATTTCTGACTGACATTTTTCAAGTATAACATTCCTAAGGTCTATACATGTTGTCACAAATGTCAGTATTTCATATTGTTTTCCTATTATTTCTACTCCATGGTTTTTAATGAGATAGGTAGCAGGCATCCAAAATAATAATGAACTCTATAGGCAGATTACGAGGGATCAAAATGTTTTCCATATTTTTAAAAGAATATATTTTAACAGTTGCAATTACAGTTTTATTCTAGAATTTTAATTATAATTTTCTTGAACTTAAAATTTTTAATGATGTCATGCCAAACTGAGCAGGTGTTGAATTCTTTAAAAGAATAAATAAATGCTTGCTCATTGTAGTTAAAATTATCTTGGAATTTGTGAGTTCAGACAAAATTTGCAAAATATATATTTACAATATGATGAATTCATATTTTGCACACCTTTAGTGACCTTTAAATAATAAAAATAGGTTATGTATTGTTAAGTACTCCATTTTTGAGAATTAACTGATTAACAATTTTACATTTAAATTTTAAGAGAAATCAATAAATTTATAATATCCTTAAAAACACCTTTACTGCATATTTTGCTCATGAATTTGTCACATGCACTTATGCATTATAATTTATATGAATTCACAATTTATAACCTATGTGCTCTAAAAATTTATTAACATTATGACATGAATGAACACTAAATATGGAGAAGGTGGCTAAATACTACACATTGATTCAATGGATAAATTTATGTTATAAAATAAATTATTCAGTTTGTACTTTCTGGCAAAATCATATCTTCCTATCATATTACTTCAAATGCACTATTAAAATCAAACATAGCATGTAATATATTCACTCTGGCACACAGCATTGCTCATGTCTTTCTCAATTTCATATATATTTCACTATCAAAATATTCTAATAATGGCCATCTAAAAATAAAGGATTGGAAAAGTGTGAAGTCAACTTTGTTTGGTATCAGAAATTTAGCTCAAAAGACAAGTTTTTTTCCCCACTATCAATCAAATCATTTGATACGATGTAGAGAGAAAGCTAGAGAGAGGGAGAGAGAGAGAGAGAACATGTCTTGTGACTGAATGGTCTAGACCATGCCTAATTCCTTATTTGAAACTCTAGATGTTTTCAAACTCTGGAAATTCAGTTAAAATTATCCTTGACATTCTTCCTTTTGATTCTAACACTGCTGCAAAACGTCTTTTGCCCCCTGTTAGGTGTTCTTCACAGAGATATCCTCCATGTATTCTTTTCTTTTTTTAATGAATGCTGTGTTCTCAAGATTTGAATGCTATAACTGCTATCCAATCTGTATCAATATCTAATCTGTATATCATATTTCCAACAACCTACATTAGTTTTGAACTTGGGTGTACATATCATACTTATATATTCTATTGTGATAATATATTATAAAACATAAAATATACAATAAGTATAATAATATAAAAGATATCATAAATATATACTTATTAACATACTATATTAAGTGTGATATGTATGTATATCACTCTTAAAATATCCAATATAAAATTTTTAACTTCTGCCCTCATATATGTTCTTCGGTCTTCCTTCTCAATAAATGAGACAATTATTCCACCAATTGCACAAGCCAAAAATTCACTCATTATTCTTGAATCTGCTTTTCCTCTACATCTAACCCCTGAGCAAATCTTGTAAGTTTTCCAAATGTATGCATATATATTTTTGTGTGTATATAAACATACATATATGCACACACACACGTTTTATATACAAGGTCTCTCAGAAGTAATGCCTGCTTGAATGTGGTTGGTAGGGTAATAATGTGGATGTAATAATTTAAAGTTTTAATTTGAACATTTCACCTAAAATGTCATATGGTGTGCTTGAGTGTAATATTGTTATGTTACAGAATTGCATGCTTATGATTTTGTAATAAAAGATTGTGTAATAAAAAGAGGGGTATTATTTGGGCCAGATGCTGTATATCCTGAACCTGTCTACTTCCCACTTTTCTATTGCTCTCTTCCTAACACTAGTCTCTTTAACATCAAACTTGAAATTATTGACATAGTTTGCTTTGTCTACTGTTGCAGCTAATTTCCTTTCTACATAGCAGTCAGAGAGATCATCTGTTGATACTTAATCTTTGAAAGGCTTCCCATTATACATTTACAATAAAATTTAGTACATATTCTGTCTGACAAAGTTCTCAAGAGCAGGCATATTACATTTCTTTTTTGTTCCTCATTCAGCATTTATTAGTTACCTTGGCTGTCTTCTGTTCCTTGAAAACATGAAAATGTTTACAGCCTAGGGCTCTCTCATAGTTCTTTCTACCTTGAATATACATCTCCCAGCACTTAGTGCCTTTCTTATCATTCAGGTCTTACCATTATGTGAACAGTTACCTGCCCACCCAACACAGAGCGAAACCTAGTCCTGAAATTATCAAATTAAATTATTTCCTTCTTAAAAATATTCACTATCTCACTATACCATGGTTAATTTATTAACTTGAGTCTTTATTTCTGATACCATTCCATTCCCTTTCCTACTCACACAAATACCCACTACAACATAAACTTCGAAAGAAGAAAAACTCCGTATTTTGCACCAATATCTTCCAACTACATGGAAAAAAAATCCCTGAGAAGATAGTACATTATCAGCAAATATTTGTTGAATCAATGAAAGACTAAATAAAAAATGCTAAAGGCTTTTATTATGTCCTATTTATGGTGTTGGGAAGAATATATTTTACTAGTGCCCTTATGAAACAAAATTTAAATAATAAAAGATGACAATGCCAATACTGATAAATTTAGACTAACATAAAAGTATATAACAAAGTAATCATATTAAAATAAATATATCAGGAAACAAGCACAATTTAAATATTTATGCCAATTTAAATATAACAGAGTAAATGCGTGTATCTATATTATAACATTTCAAATTTATAGAATAAGAGGGAAGAAAGATTATGATAGAAGATGCAATGCAAAAGGTAAACATTATAAACATGCAGGAGGATTAGATATTGGTGAAAATAATTAAGTTCTAAGATGTTAAGGGTGTGAGATAATGAGAGCATCTGTACATTGAAAATAACACGTAAAATATGTGGTTAAAAAATGAGAAACAACTAAATCAGGATAGATCCAGTGCATTAGATGAATCCAAAACAATATTATGGCTCTGAGCCTCTTGAATCTGTGGTTTTGTGCCTGCTTTTATTTATTTTTTTATTAAATCTTTAGTCTAACTTATTCCATTATCACCTAGTCCCCTTATATTTCCTCCACTCTGCAATCACCACACTATTGTCCATGCCCATGAGTCCTTTTTCCTTTTTGCTCAATCCCTCCACTCCCTAAACTCCCCAAGCAGTTGTCACTTGCTCTCCATCTGTGAGTCTGTCTCCATTTTCCTTGTTATGTCAGTTTGTTAAAGAGATTCCACATATGAGTGAAATGATATGGTATTTTTCTTTATCACACTGGCTTATTTCACTTAACATAATGATCTCCAGGTCCATCCATAGTGTTGCAAAGGGTAAAACTTTATTCTTTATTTTGTGGTCAAATAGCATTCCATTGTGTAAATATCCCATAGGTGTTTAATCCACTCATGTACTGATGGGCATTTGGGCTGCTTCCATATTTGATGATTGCAAATAACACTGCAATGAACAGAGGAGTGTTTATGTTCTTTCAAATTAGTGTTTTTAAATCCTTGTAACTATGTTCAATGTCACTAATAATCAGAGAAATGCATATTAAAACAAGGTATTGTGCACCTGTCAGAATGGCTATCATCAATAAGTCAACAAACAACAAGTGCTGGCCAGGATGTGGAGAAAAGGGACACTTTTGCACTCTGGTAGGAATGCAGACTGGTGCAGCCACTGTGGAAAGCACTATTGAGAAACCTCAAAAAATTAAAAATGGATATGATTTTTGATCCATTGCCTTTTGGGCTGCCTTTTCACCGCCCAAAAAAGCAATGAATCTGCCTCTTTGGCAGAAGGCAAGTGGGAAGTGATACATTTCCACTTCTGAGAATGTACTGAAGAACCCAAAACACTAATTCAAAAGAACATAAGCACCCCCTTGTTCATCGGACCATTATTTATAATTGCCAAGATACGGAAGCAACACAAGTGTACATCAGTGATGAATGGATAAAACAACTATGAGACATCAGTAGATGAGTGAATAAAACAACTATGGGATATTTGCATGATGGAATACTACGTGGTGGCAAAAAAAGAATAAAGTTTTACCTTTTGTGACAGTATAGATGGACCTGGAGAACATTATGCAAAGTGAAATAAGCCAGTCAGAGAAAGACAACTACCACTTGATTTCACTCATATGTTGAATCTAGTGAACAAACTGACTGACAGAATAGAGGCAGACTCACAGATAGAGAGCGGGATGACAGCTAAGGGCCAGGGGTTAGCAGATGGAAGGACTGAGCAAAAAAGAGAAAGGATTCATGGACATGGACAACAGCGTGGTGATTGTGGTGGGGAGGGGCATATAAAGGGACTAAATGGTAATGGAAATATTACAATAAAAGAATCAATAAAAGGAAAATAAATAAAATATGTACAGAAAAAGGAGAGAAAAAGAAGAAAGAAAGAAAGAAAGAAAGAAAGAAAGAAAGAAAGAAAGAAAGAAAGAAAGAAAGAAAGAAAGAAAAAGAAAGGAAGGAAGGAAGAAAGATTGATTGATTTCCAATATGTCAGAGTAGATGATTAAGGTATAACTCAGAAATATTAACAATTATATGTAAATCTGAATTGATGTTCATCACTTCCGTATTTGTAATCCTTTTATAAATAAATGTGTCAGTGAAAAAAAATGGAGGCCAAATAGAATGAGAATATTAAATTAGTATATTGCAAATTAATATAACAACATACAAGTGGGAAAAATAGTACAGGCAGAAGCACCATGCCCTGGTTAGTGCATCAAAAAAACATAGCCAAACATTATTATTTAATTACTGTATATTGATTTTGACATCCTACCACATTAACAAGTATAAATATATAAGCAAAAATTAAACCTACATTTGCAGACTTTTATATTAAGACAGCCATAAAAGGCAGCCACTGTGGATCCGAGTTCTAGTTTGCCTTCATGTTTCCTAACAACAGTCAATGCCTCATTGGGGACAGGCTCTTGAAAATGTCAGCCTCTTTGTAGTGTTTCAAGAATGTAGTTCAAAAAGAATAGTGTACCTCTTTGGTTCCTATAAACAAAACTACTTTGTTTTTGGTTTGGTTTTACCTGTGGTTAGTGCCCTCCACAATTGAGTCGTTCTGGCATTTTGACATTTTTAAGGCAACAATTTGCATGGGTACAATAACAATGGACACTTTGCTATGATTTTATTTCTATGAGAAATATAAATGGCTTGAGAATATTTATATAAATATGGAATAAATGTCCTAAACAAAGAAAAATTAAACTAAATCTGAGGGATTATAAGTGAATGCATTTATTCATACACATATATATGGAAATAAATATATACCCTACCTTCTGGCTTACCTCTGCTCTTCCTGCAAATAATAAAGAAAATTCTATTTTCTGGACATGCTTTTTGAAAGTATAGTAAATCATTAAGAAGAATTACTTTTATTTATTTATATTTTGTTAAATCATTTTTATTGTTATTTTATTACAGTTGTTTCAATTCACCCCCCTGCCCTCTCCCATCCATTCTATCCCCTGTTCCATTCAATTCCTACATCATTGTTCCTGTCTGCGGTTTAACCATATATGTTCTTTGTCTAGTCCCTGCCCCTTCTTTCTACCATTATCCCCTCCCCCCTCACCTCTGGTCACTTTTGGTCTGTTCCATGTTTCCATGCCTGTGGTTCCATTTTCTTCATTAGTTTACTTTGTTAATTAGGTACCTCTCATAGGTAAAATCATATGTTATTCATCTTTTACCACCTGGCTTATTTCACTGAGCACAATATTCTCCAGTTCCATCCATGCTGTCACAAAAGGTAGGAGTCCCTTCTCTTTTTCTGCTGCACAGTATTTCATTTTGTAAATGTACCACAGTTTTTTGTTTGTTTGTTTGTTTGTTTTTATCTTATCCTTTATTGATGGGCACTTAGGCTATTTCCAGCATTTGGCTATTTATTGTAAATAGCGCAGCTATGAACATAGGGGTGCATAAGTTCTTTTGTTGATGATTCAGGATTCTTAGCATACAACCCCAGTATTGCAATCACTGGGTCAAAAAGCAGTTCCATTTTTTGTTGTTTGAAGAAATTTCATACTATTTTCCACAATGACTGCACCAGTCTGCATTCAGACCAATAGTGCACTAGGGTTCCCTTTTCTCTTCATCCTTGCCAGAACTTGTTGTTTCTTGGTTTATTAATGATGGTCAGTCTGACAGATGGGAGGTGATATCTCATAGTGGTTTTAATTTGCATCTCTCTGATGGCTAGTGATGTTGAAGATCTTTTCATATGTCTATAGGCCTCTCTGTATGTCCCCCTTGGAGAATTGTCTATTCAGATCCTTTGCCCATTTTTTTAATTGGGTTTTTTGTCTTCTTGATGTTGAGTTGTATGAGTCTTTTATATATTTTGGAGATCAAACCCTTGTCCGATGTATCATTGGCAAATATGTTCTCCCATACAGTCAGTTCCCTTTTCCTTTTGAGGATGGTTTCTTTAGCCATGCAGAAGCTTCTCAGTTTGATGTAGTCCCATTTGTTTATTTTTTCCTATTTTCCCTTGCCCGAGGAGATATATTGTCAAAAATATTGCTGTGTAGGATATCTGAAATTTTCCTGCTTGATTTATCCTAGGACTTTTATGGTGTCACAACTTATATTTAAGTCTTTTATCCATTTTAAGTTCATTCTGATGTACAGTGTAAGTTGTTGGTCTACTTTCATTTTCTGGCATGTTCCAGTCCAGTTCTCCAATAGCATTTACTGAAGAGGATATCTTTATTTTATACTCCTGCCCCTTTATCAAATATTAATGAACCATAGAGACTTGGGCTTATTTCTGGGCTCCCTATTCCATTCCACTGATCTATGTGTCTGTTCTTATGCCAGTACCAGGCTGTTTTGTTACTCCATTTTGCCATCATCTTTCCCTGTTTTACTTATGTTTTAAATTTTATTTTCTCCATTTTGTGCCTTGTTTCTATTTCATACATTTATTATTTATCCTCTGTCTTCCCACTCAAAATCATTTTTCTCCTTTAGTCATCTCATATTCCTTTTTTCCTATCTTATAATATACTTAACCTCTTTCCACCTTTATTAATCTTTGCTCAATGTCTGTTGATATGACTGATGTGGTGGGGGGTATATTTTTGCTGACGTGGTTTGGTTTTCTGGGTAGTATTGCTTTGTTAATCAGCACCAGTACAACAGCATACACGACACAGCAAGGGTTGTGACTCCTAATAAGCCAGCAGGAGGGGAGAACCAACCAATAAATGAGTCACCAAAAATCAAAGCCCAGGTACAATAAGAGAGCCCACATAAACTGAATAAAGTGCCACCCAACAGCATCCAGATCAGGAGATCAAAGAGAATGCACCACTGAGTCCCACAGAACTCCTACACAGAAGTCCACTCCATGAAGACAGGCAGACAAACCAGAGCAAACTGAGATGCAGAAACAAACAAAAAGAATCACCTAAAATGGGGAGACAAAGAAAGAACCCCAAATTGAAAGGAACAGAGGAATCCCTAGAAAAGAGCTAAATAAAACTGACGCAAACAATTTATCAGATGTAGAATTCAAAATAATGGTTATAAGGAACTCAGTGAGAACTACAAGGAACATAGTGGGAATTATAGCAGCATAAAAAAGGACATAGAAACTGTGAACAAGAACCAGCATGTGTGGGGGGTGCTCTGCGGGGCCCCATCTGCCACAGATGAGACTAAGTCTACCAAGACGTGATCTGCTTGGGGAGGAAAAGTGGCCAGTTTCTCAAAGGAGAAGGACCAAGAGCCCTTTCTTCAATGGGCTCGTATTGGGTTCTTTTGCATAAGAATGCAGGCTCATTAATCATTGTCAGGCAGCAAAGATCAAACAATAGATAATGTACAAAGTACTCTGAGGGTCTATTTTGAGTCAGGGTCAGATAGCTAGAGAACAATAAAACTTTGAGTGAAAAACTCACTTCTTGCTTGGACCCTTATTTAATTGAGAGCATTCTAAACAAAGCAGGTTTCACAGGATTTTACATATTCTTTCTTAGGCCTGATGGCTCTAGGGAACCCACCCTTTCCAGCACAGGGCTACACCCACCACTAGCATTGTTTCAGGCTTAAGGCATTGTCTCAGGCTTAAGTCAGGCAGGGTTAGTAAGGCAGCCAAGAGATTATGAGGCTTCTTGCAGACAGAATGAGGACTCAGGCTATGTCAGGATAGCCGAGGGATGGGGGTACATCACCCCCTTTTGCTATAGCCCCCCAAGTCCTTCCTTGGATCCTCCATGTGATTGTGCCTTTCTTAGGTCATTGATCCCTTTGGGGAATCTTACCCATCATTGGCTAACCAATCAAGCATTGGGGGCCAGTTATGGATGAAGTAAAAGGAGCAGAAGTGGTGGCCCTGCCAGGGAGATAAGCTTTGTCTCCTTAGTGGCTTATGGGCCAAAGGTCGTTCACTCAGCCTTAGCCATAGGGGGTTACAGCTCCTGAAACCAGGCAGGGTGGTTCCCAACACCAGCAGGAAATGAAGAATGCAATATCTGAAATGAAAAATACACTAGAAGGATTTTAAAGCAGGCTAGAAAAAGCAGAGGACCAGATCAGTGAGCTGGAACAATTACTTTCAGAAGCTACTTCAGATAGTGTTCTCACATTATCTGAGGGGATCACTATGCTGCTAGTGATGCAGGGTGCAGCCAGGAGGGAGGCCCCAAAATAGGGATTTGGAATGGGGCCCAGAACTCACGGTGTCCAGGAAATGTTAGAGGGACATATAAGATGTCCTCACCCCTTCTCCCACAGGTATGAGTTGGGGGAAGGGACAAATGGAACAGGGCCATTGAGTTGTTTTTTGCATAGCAATAGGGCTGCAAGATAACCTCCAGAATGGTCATTTAACATATCTATAACCTTTAACTGGTT